>JACCGJ010022540.1:0-13298 GCA_013407085.1 Atriophallophorus winterbourni
CATCCTCTCGATCGTTTAGTCAAGCTTGAGTATCTCACTCGAACACGCAAACATTCAAAGACTTTAGGCATCTTACATTCTCAATTGGATATTCGTAGAATTTTTTATACGTCTCACAGATTCCTTTGTGGTTTTCAAATCGAACCTCGAGGAATGCTTGTCAAACCACTTACATGCCATTCGGCCTGTTTTATGAAGCCACTTGCTTATTCTGTGTTTTGCGTTTTGCGTTCTCGTTATCTCAAACCAATAATCTTCCAGAAAGTGCATCGAACATGGTTGCCTGTACGGTGAGCGTATTAGTTGGTCAAAACTTACACACGTATCTGTTATTTATATAACAATCTTTATCAGTTTTGTGGGTACTGATTACTACGTGCTGACAATGATTTCAGAATTTTATACGTAAAACATAATGTTGTTTTAGAGATTGTGACGTCTCCAGGAGACGACGTGAAGGCTCCGCAATGAATGATCTCATAAACTAACGTCTCTGACTCCAATGAGAGAGATTTAATATGTGAATACGATGTCATTTCAGATTAGACGGACATTTGTCACGATTTATTCGGTTCAATTGAACCCATCTTCAACAGGACAGTGAAGATGTGTGCAAAATGGTGTTCGGTCACTTAATCGTCAGAAACTTAATCCCCAGACATTTAACCCACAAGTCACTTCATCCCCAGTCACTTAATCCCCAGTTTGATAACTTCTGAAGAATGCAGAATAAGTTCAAATGAATTTATTTAGCATTAGAGATATGCAATTGATTTCAAGAACTTCAATCTTTCCGAAGTTGAGTATCGCTGAATTTCTCGAGATGTCCTGGCGCATATCTCAGCATACATATTCTTCTGTTTGATATGAATCCCAACACTTGCTTGAAGACCAGAGTCCGTATGTTATCAGCAATTCTTTCGCAAACTGTTAAGAAATGTCCACATGGTGGGATGTTGGCAAGAATAGAGTGACTGTAATGCATAATGCCAGCCTTCTACAGCAATATTTGTTCGGGCAACACCACTATTTGCATCTTCATACTTCTGCCAGGTGCAAAGTTTTCTCGTCTACCTCTAATTCGTCAACCTCGAACAAAGGTATGTTAAAAATAAGATGACGGTTCATTCATAGATTCGGATAAAAACTCCAATGTCTCGACTACATCATTCAACGACACAATCATTAGGCGTAAATCATCGTCTGCCTCATTATCTGCTTTCATCCCTAGATCCTTTATTTTTCGTTCCATGGAATGACATTTTGAGCAATTCAGCGTTACTCAACTACAGAAAAATTGACGTTCTTTAAATCAATTGCATATCTCTCCTGCTAAATAAATTCATTTAAACTTATTCTGCATTCTTCAGAAGTTATCAAACTGGGGATTAAATGACTTGGGGGGTTAAATGTCGGGGAATTAAATGTCTGACGTTTAAGTGTCAGTAAACCGTGCAAAATAAGCGAGAAGAAGTAGAAAGGAAAGACGTGTCGCAGCGGCCATGAAGAATTTACGAAACAACCAGCTGTGGCTAGGCCGTCGTCAAGGTAACTACTCACTCAATCGCACGTAGATGCGTTGCTTCGTTGAACAGACATTGGGCAATTATGAAAGATTGTAAGAAAACTCTGTGGTTACATTGTGTGACCGGATTGCTCGCTAAATCAACTTCATTGTAACTTCAATGGTCGAAATCTTAGCCCCGTAATTTTCGTTCGCTTGTTTACTGGCTAGTGATGTATAAATAAGGTCATCTTCAACTGATGTACACAAGAACCTCGGTGACTTAAATGGGGCTAAACTACGTTGTGAAGAAAGGGGAAATACAAAAATTCAAAGGATCTGTGCACCATGGATCGATGGACTATTTTTAATCAATTTTTGCTTGCATCGTTGCCAAAAGTTGAAAATCTTTTGAAAATTCCACTAGCCACCAAAACAGCTTCAAATACGTTCACCATACAATATCTACATCAGTGGTTCCAAAAATCCAGTAAAGCATATTTTTTCGATCGTCTGGTAAAGATACCGTTGAAGAAAATCTAGATTTACAGGCATTTCGAGCATTTGGTAGTATTTAATATGTTTGCTGGTAACACCAAACCGTTTTTTCAAATTGAGCGGTCAAGAAACAAAATTCTTTGAAGCTCGTAGGGTCATTTTGAGGATTTTTCATACATCTTATCCAAACCTCTTTCCAGATTTAAGATTTAAAGATTCACGATTTATAGTTAAAAAAGCAATTAACTTTACAATAACCATAGAGTGGAATTATAGGTACAAATGTATATATATGTATAAAATCAAAATCAATGGGTCGATGATAGTTTATTAATAGTTGGGGGCCGAATTCGGATTAGCTCTCATATAATCGTCAAGTTTCGATTTTAATATAGATAAACGGTTTGAGCTTATCAAATTAAAAGGTAGGGAATTCCAAACAAAGCACATACACACCGAATAAAAATAATGCGTCAGTTAGGTTCTGAATGTGGTATTTCCAACTTGCAACCATGGCCACGGCTGTTGCTGGAAGTTCGAAGGTGTAATAATAAGTCCAGGGGATGGGAAACAGTAGTAAGTATTTTGTATGCGAGGATGAAATCACCTCGCATAGGATGAGATAACATCGCATTGAAAGGGTGATTTGTTTGGTTTGTATTTGTACCGCCGAAGCGCAAGTGTGGCCTGGAAAAACCCCGTCTTTCTGTCATCTCTAAATGGAATGCGACCGTATCCGTTTTTATACAGATGACCCAATAAGAGTCGACCGTGATATGGTAATAGTGTTTAGTAGACATGTTTAGTAGACCAGCTATTACGATGCATTTCTTTCAACATCAAACTTCAAGTTCATGATGGCTTTAAGATGCGACCTGTTTTTCGTAGGATCTCTCCGCTCGGATAAAATTATACGTGCAAATATTCATGCTATGTAGCTACTTTAAATAATTAATTTCTGTGTGTACAATAGTTGATTACGAAAGTGAATCGTTTCATGATTCTATGATATACACAAAGAAATCTCCAGGTTTCGATTGAATTAACTATTCGTTTATCTTTGCGAAAAATTCAGGCTGGATCTTTGTCAGTTATTATATGAGTAGGTCATTTTGATTACATAGTGAGCCCCAAACTGCTTTTATTTGGGAGTTTTGGGATTACGTTGGTTGAACAACTTCGAAACATATCGTGCTGCGCTACGGATAAATTTGTGAACATGGTGAATAATATCTAGATCGGGCAGATTCATGATTCAAGATTCAAGATTTACCGTTTGAAAAGTATGGATACGAATGTATATACGTATATAAATACAATCAACCGGACCTCGAGACTGCGATAATCTGCTAATAGTTAGAAAAAATCTGGGTTTGCTCTCAAATAGTAATCAGGTTCTGAAGTAAATATTTAAAGTGTTGGAGTTCACCAAATTGACAGGTAGGCAATGCCAAACAAATAACAAAAAAGATTTAGGCGTGATTCTCCAGTCTGACTTAGAAAACTGAATGCAATGTCGAGTCCCTGCCAGCAAAGCTGCAAGTAACTTGTGTCTCCTTAGAAGAGTCCTAGGATTTTTTGACACCAACATTGTTTGCAAATTGATTTCAACTTAAAACCGTCTCCATGTCGAATATGCTATACCGGCATGGGATCCTTGTTTAAAAAAAGATACTCAGCCATTGGAAACTCCACAGCGCAGAGCGACCAAACTTGTCCTGGGACTTTCTAATTATCCATGCGAAATGAGACTTAAAGTATTGTATTTGCATTCGGCTCAATACAGAAGGACTAATCTTCATTTTGCCTGTGCTTAATAAAACAAATCATCCTTGCAGTCGTTTGTTTCATCTTTCCAAAAACACATATCTGCGAGGTCACCAATCTAAACTTTACCAACAGCATAGCAGGCTGAACTGCCGCAAATATGCATTTTCCGTTCGCAATGTTCAATCGTGGAACAGTTTACCTACTTATGTAGTACAATCTGGAACCATTGACGTTTTCAAGAAATCAGTAGATGTTCACATGGAGAAGTATGATCTTCACGTTTGACAATAATCTCTAACAATATTTCGAACCGATGTACATTTTTGTGGGTCTTGTGAATTATAGCTTTTTACCCGCGTGTCATCTATGAATAAATCTATGAATACAGATGCACCAAACAAAAATACCATCGGGAGTTCTGTTTGAAGTGTGGCATTTCTAACACGTAAAGATGACCTCGGATGTTGCTAGAAGTTCGAAGATTGAAAAAGTTAATCAGGGAGTGGAAAACGGTAGTTTGAATGAGTCATATATTCAAAAACCATGAACAAGCTTAGAAGCTCTATAATATAAGCGGTCCAGAAGTAAAATAACTTTATGGAGCCATGCTGTTCCGACTTGGGCAGCATAGTCTAGAACCGGATGATATTGAAGTGTCCATCTTCAGAGGAAAAACTTAAGATTATCGTCACATAACATGGCGCATTATTATTATTTTCAGCCCAAACTGTATTTTGAGTTATCCAAAATTCAATATAGCAAGAATCCAAGTTAAATTGTACATGAATTTGCTTGGCTGAATGGCATAAGCGAACAACTAAATGGTTAATTCGGGGCTACAATGTTAAACAAAAAATTAAATTAAAAGACTTGTGGCCAGGTTATTTTAATCGAGACGAGTTGCAAAGTGCATTAAAGAATAGCGCCAAGTACGAGCTTTCGATGGATCCCCAGAACTCCACCGTCCAACACAACACAAGAGCAAGAGGAGCATAAAAGTTCGAAGACGACAGTTGTGACCTCGTAGTATTTCAGCTTCCGGATTGATTGCATTCCAATGTTTAGAGAGAAAACATTTTTTGGAGAAATGAAAAGATGTAAAACTTCAGCCGCAATCGAACGATATGCAATTCGTTAATGTCGGTCAAATGAGCCTTGCGCGGCAAGAACTTGAAGTGTACCGGCTCACACAAAATCGACTGACAAATCAGACCGAAGTGACAACAGAGACAGACGTGTTGAGGATCAGTGTTGTGATTGGTTGATTAGCCTATATAAAGTAAACGTGTCTGTTTCAAAGTGATGTGTTGCTCACATCCCCCGAAATTACACTCCACTACCGGTTTCTAGCTGTTTGCCGTCATCAGTGGGCGACATCGATTAGGGTTCGTTGTCTTGAAAGTGTGTCTGTTTCGTTATTTGTCTTGCATGTAATAAACGCATTTGATCAATTGATGTTCCCCGTGTTATGGGATTTGTGGGTGAACACGATTAGCGTTGGCGTCAGGTTGACCTCAGGGATAAATCTCGACATCATCAAAGTGCATGCGTGCAACACGGGGGTAACATTGTTATTGTTGGACTGATGAAAGGGAAATGCGATAATTGGCCAGATGTTCAACACTTCCCACTTATTGACCTGAAATAAACTGACGCAATCCTTTCCGGCTAATTTCTACTAAACACTTGATACACTATGAAGTCGGGGTTCAGCGGACAGTCTGTTCTTGTTGTCATCTTAAGCCTAATTTCATGCTCGCCGACGAAATTCTTCTGATTCGCAATGAAAGCAGCTTCTGAGAGTGTGAAAGCACCGCAGCATCATCATTAAGTCACACATCATGTGTTATCAGATCCAATAACTTGGAAACTTCCGTTAAAAATCCAAATTGAACAGCTTCCAGCCTGCTTGTTCAAACAGCATGGGTCTAGAGCAGATTAAAATAAAGCAAAACAACTTGAGACAAGAGCACAGCCCCGTTTTAGCTCCCCAGGGAATCCCGAAAATTTTATAAGTGCAGCGGTTGAAGTGGAATGACCTAATACAATTAGGCAGTAGACTGTGGTCTAGGAATCTAAATATCTATATTTCGATGATTACCTCCGTTTAATCAACAAAATCGAAGACTAATCCTTGAATTATTTCCTGGCGTGGTTCTGAATGAAGATAATACCACAGCTGATCTAAGATTTATCAGTTTCAGATGATGCTTGACATAGTGCCCTAAAGGTGAGTGGTCAAAAGGACGTTCTTCCTAAATAGTAGGGTCCATATCAAGAGCTTTTAGATCGCTCTTGCCAACGTCATCTAACCGCAAGGGCACTCGGTAAAATGGTGCGTTTTCTGCGGGCCTTTCTAACGTAAATGTCCATCATGAATGTACACGACAGCGCCCGATGGTTTCATGTTCCGCAGCTTTTTACAATAATTAAGCAGTCCAATTCGTGAAAGAAAATCTCTTCCACAGCGATAGGCAATAGTCTATCGATCGGCGTCGGTTGCACGCCGGCGGTGTGATCTACGGTTAGCAGTTATAAACTGTATCTGCTCTTCCCCAACTTGGACATGACTTCTTACACAGTGCCTCGAACGTGTGCGGTCACGAGGAAGTTCTTCTCAACTCGTAAGGTCAATACCAAGAGCATTCAAATCTCTTTTACAAACGATTTTGTACCACAAGTGCCAGAAGATCGATTCACTAAGTTCATCTCACCATTGAGAAGATGTTTCGGATTCGAGAATTGTCCATTCTGTACATATGCCCCAGCCAGCGTAGGCCGTTCATTCTTCCTGGGGATTGGATCTGATTTAGAAAGCACTTCAGCATTGATTTATATGTGTATTCACGTCTTCTTCAGAATGCCTTTTGATCGAATTAAATAAATGTATAACGTGTATCCAAAGTTGGAAGAAATTGGACGGTTTGTTCGGTTCAGTGGAGGAGAGCGGTTGATGAAGTTCTTCACAAAGCATCGGAAGTTTCACACAGCAATTACATTCAATGCAAAACGTTTCCCGTATGCTTAAAGGACCGTCATTTTGTTTACAGATAGAACACTCTCTGAGTTTGGCACAGGCATTTATCAAACGTAGAAATGATGTAAGAATTAACGAGTGTGGATTTCATAATTTATTGTTTTAACACTTGAATTCAATCGAGGGAAAGTTTAGAATGTAGGTTGGTTTGTTTGAGTGTATATTTTTCGGTGCAGTTTATAATTTAATGGGATTAGTTTCTGCCTGTTCTCAGATATCCTTACATTGTAAAAGAGACCGAGTGCTGTCAAGCAAAACTATCTTATACGTAATCGTAGTAGCATGCTTACAAGAATGATGTTTTCGATCAAAGCTCATACCACTATCTCTGCTTGGCACGACAGTTTCTGTTATATATTGATCACATGAGATTCGAGAATTTATGTTATAAATAGCTTGTAGCTGTACAACACCAAAGCATAATTGATTAAGGACGATATATATATATATATATATATATATATATATTATATATAATATATATATATGTATATATCCCCAATCCGCCAAGGACGGTCCCAAGCCCGTCTGAGAAAGGAGGAGGGTTGGGCTTAGGGCTAGCAAACCTATCCCGTAAAACCTACATTGCTACGGAAACGATGACAACAGATCCGTGGTTCGGTCATGTCTGCAGGATGGATCCCAGTTCGCATACGAAGGTAGCCATGCACTGGCATCCGCAAGGTAAACGAAAAAGGGGACGGCCCAAGGAAACTTGGCGCAGAACGTTGGAACGCGAACTACATGCACAAGGATTCACGGTGCAGACGGCAACGGAAGCAGCGACAGACCGGAACCACTGGCGTGAAGTTGTCTTCGCCTCATGTGCCACCCGGCACGGAGAGGACTGACTGAATGAATGAATATATATCCCCACACACATGTAGATGGCGTTAAACCAACGGGCTTGAAAAATCTGTGTTTACAAGTGCTTTCACTTCGCAAACAACCACCATCGGTTTCGTGCGGTTTGCATTCATCTGTTGAGGATCACGATGCGCATGTATTGAGCTGTATGCAAAGTTATACAATAAAATAACTTTTCATCAGATCGGTACACACATAATTTGGATCACCCATCCTCAGAGTGGATCTAATTCACCCAAAGGAATGAATCATTACCGGAGGCTTTCAGCCTCAATTATTCGGTAATTTCTTTACTGCCTCCAACTAATGCCGTTTAACACCCAAAACCGTTTAGGATGGAGACAATAAGATTAGGTTCATTGGATAAGTGGTACACAAAGTTATACTTGAGTACCACTGTTACATAGGATTCGTACAACGAACCACGATGTTTTAACACAAAATCACATAGTGATTCGCGGTCAATCACTCAAGGCGCTTATGGATGACCAAAGTAATGTGTTGCTGACATCCTCCGAAATTACACTCCACTAGCGGTTTCTGGCTGTTTGCCGTCATCAGGTGGAGACAGCGAGATTAGGTTCGGTGAGCCTTGAAACAGTGGATAAATGGTAAACAAAGTTATAGCTGAATGCCACTGTTGCATAGGGTTCGTACAACGAACCAAGATGTTCAAGCACAGAATCACAAATCGCTTATGGATGACCAAAGTAATGTGTTGCTCACATCTCCCGAAATTACACTCCACTACCGGTTTCTGGCTGTTTGCCGTCATCAGGTGGAGACAATAAGGTTTATTGAGCCTTGAAACAGTGGATAAGTGGTACACAAAGTTATACTTCAGTAACACTGTTACATAGGGCTCGTACAATCAACCACGGTGTTTAATAACAGAATCTGTTGTTTAAAGGGATGTGATGGATTCAAAAAGGGATAATTTTCATCGAATTTTGCACCACTAAACTACACGTTCAAAATCAGTATTTTTATAGTGACTTTCTGTTGGTTTTGAAGAGTTTTTCGCTCCAGTTGAACCTAATCGTTAAGCTTATTAAATGTATGGACCATAATATTCTTGTATCAGTAAATAATTTGAAGAAACACTTCACATGCAACATTACAATCAATATCAGACCCATAAATATGTGCTGGTGGTACCCCATTTCCGCCTGAACTGTAGAAGGTATTTTTATTCTGTCCGTGTCTGTTTTACTTGGAACAGTTTACCTTCTACCATTGCTCAATCCACTAAATTGCATGAATTTAAAACGAAATTAGATCATTTTTCATTGAATTATTCGTTTCCCGAACACTTATATATGGATTAATTTAATTCCTTCTCTTGTTTTTTAAACCTACATTTCAATTTTCACCATCTTATGGTTTTTCTTAAGTTTTTTTGCTTTTTAGTCCATTAAAAACCTTGAATGACCTTGAATTACCAGCACGAT
Source organism: Atriophallophorus winterbourni (assembly GCA_013407085.1). Lineage (NCBI taxonomy): Eukaryota > Metazoa > Platyhelminthes > Trematoda > Plagiorchiida > Microphallidae > Atriophallophorus > Atriophallophorus winterbourni. The sequence goes on from JACCGJ010022540.1 coordinate 9,128, forward strand.
TTTGGCGCGCCAATCAACGTTACACGATACCGCGATTTGTCTCAATGACCACAACAAAAAACGTAAGCCTCGTGAGAACAATTTTGCAAATAGTCGTCCGAATTCATCAATTGAAACAGACATCGCTTGTTCTCTCTCGCTCGTGTAACCCCTCAATTCAATTAACCGAATACCGGAAAACCTAATCACGGGAACAGCGTGATTGATCGCGCGCTAATTACAACTCGCTCGATCGATTGACACATGTATAACATGGCTGATGAGAGTCCAGCATGAAAATTGATAGCAAAGGCAATCACAAAATTTTAAAGACCAATAGGTTCACCCCGGGTGTTATGCTTGCTTTTATTTAGTAATTGAAGAGATAGTATTAGACTCTGGAAAACATGGCTTCGTAAATATAGTTCTCACCGTTTCCTAGATTATTTTGTGATTTCAATGGTTGCAGCATTTTGAAATCAACTACTTACTTATTTTTCATTTATTTATTTATAAACTCTCGCGCCATTTAGGATATTATGTGCGGCATAGTTGAAGTACGGGGGGATATTGTCGAACAAAGTGGTGGTCTGAGATAAAAGTGGATTATGCAGATCCCGGGATAGCAGAGGATTTTGATTGAAGTGAACTTTATAAAAGTGTACACGATTAAAATTATAATTCCACGTTCCAAGTTATCAATGGATCCAGAGGTAATGAGTCAAATCGATTCTTTTAAGAAGATAATCATTGATTCGCACCACGTGAATATACATTAGACCTGATTTTACTGTCTCCACCTGACGACGGCAAACACCCAAAAACCGTTAGTAGTGTGTAAGGGATGGGGATGTGAGCAACACATTACTTTGGTCATCCATAAGCGCCTTGAGTGCTTTGACCAAGAATCACTTTGTAATTCTGTGTCTGAATATCGTGGTTCGTTGTACGAACCGTATATAACAGTGGCATACAAGCATAACTTTGTTTACCACTTTACCACTGTTTCAAGGCTCACTGGACCAGATCTTACTGTATCCACCTGACGACGGCAAACAGCCAGAAACCGGTAGTGGTGTGTAAGGGGTGGGAATATGAGCAACACATTACATTAGGCCATGTTCGAAACATATTCGAAATGTGGTAGCTAGTGTTTAACACGGAAAAACAGGTTTGAGAACTGAGAATATTTTATACGAACACCTTGCCCTGAACCTCAACGACCGCACAAAGATTGGTTTAACCTTGTCGGAAGGCAACGAAATAATCAGTTCCATGATCCTCTGAGGCACCTATTTCGCCTTGGGTCAAGCCATGAAATTTGATATTCCACATTCTAACCGGAACAGCTGTCGATTCTTCTATTCGGTGCGCGTTTGTTTCTTATGGAACTCCCTACCGTCAGATGTTGTAATATCATCTAGTGAAAGGATTTTCAGGAACAAATTGGATATATTTATGCGTAGTAATTCCAACCTATAAATTTCGTTTATATAACATGATCTTTATACAAACGAATGTTTTTCCATCATGCCGAGACAATACATGACATTTTTTCTAAGTTCAAAACTGACGATCTTCCTAGTGTCTCACTTTATTTTGTATATATGTTTATTGTCCTTATACGAATATACTGTGGTGTTGTACAGCGACGAGCTTTTTATACCACACATTCTTGAATCTTGAATCTTGAATACTTTGAATGGCGTTCACATGTAAACGAAGAGGCATTTTTGAGCGATCATTTTGTTGATCTATTCACGAAGCAGACTACGTTCATGTTATCCTGTCAATGGGAATTACGAAATCGGTCCCACAGCAAGCTCCTCCACTGCGTTGAACCGAACAATATGACATTCTGATAAGAAACATTATTCCACCCTGCCGTGACCAAGACGTTCTCAAAAGAGATATGAAAGCTTTGGCATTGACCCCGCGAGTTGGGGAGAACTTGCTCTTGGCCGCTCACATTGGAGGCATTGTGTAAAGTGTCGTCTGTAAGCTTGGGAGGAGCCGATACAGCTCTTGGCTGCTGAAAGCAGATCACGCCGCCGGCGTGCAACTGACGCGCTACAACTGAGTTCTGTCAGCGCTGTGGGAGAGATTGTTCCTCCCGAATCGGACTGTTTAGTCATTCTAAAAGCTGTAGAACATAAAAATTCATGCTATTGTGATGTACATCCATGGTCGACATCGACCGAAGGAGGCCAAGAACAACATTCCACTGTGCACAGCAAGAATCCCGACTCTACAACCGAGCTGTAATATTTCAGACGTAATGGAATCATTGTAGGAGTTTTTGAAACAACTGCGGACTGCCTAACGGAAGATCTGATATTTCCGGAGGTTGACCCCTAAAGTCTGAATCACATTTGTTCAAGCCCAAACATCTTTGTGTGGCAGATTATATTTTATCCCAAGATGGACATTCCGCCAGAAACTTTCAAGCGTCATTTGACTGTATTGATTACAAAATCATCGACAAGTAATTTCGCCCATTATCCAAGTCGGTGAAGCATACACATTGGAGCAATTAGTAGCAAGCCTTCGCGATAATGGTTCAACTTGACTTGATGGAGTACCTGAAACTCTCACTATCTATTCCAGAATTGATCCCAAAAAAACTCTTCCCGTGTCAGACTAGATATCAATCTAGCTATAACAAATTGTAATCACTGAAACGAATCTAAATATTGAAATGAATTCAAAGAAGAAATATACCAAGGCCTCAGCTGAAAATCTCGACGTATTTCGAGATCATTACCAACTAAACAGTGGCTACTTTTGAGCGGTGGTGTGCCCTGACAAGACCTCGTCGACATTGAGAATCAGTGCTTTCCTAAAAATATGAAAGAATGTTTGAATTTAAGAAATTTTTCTCGCTATGCTTCGGTTAATCAAGCTGTTTTGCGTGCAATGCTGGAACATTTATCTTGACGTGCTTTGAAGCGTTTGGTAACAAAACTTTGTATCGCCAATACTAATGACAGCGATTTTCAATGAATTATGACGTTTTTGAACACCACTTACAATAATGTAGGAACTAAAATAGCTTCAACATAAAGTCTTGGAGGTGTAGATTGCTTTACCGAAAAGTATACTTTTAAAAGATATCCAAGACACCAACCTACGGTGCCTAAACAATCAAATATGACATTCGCGATCCGATGATAATTTAGGTTTTAGAAAGATCACACTAGAACTTTTGAGCGGCATCGGCACGTGAAAATACGATACAAACAACGTCAGTCGTTATCGTCAAGGTCACTCAAAAAAGGTCAACCTACCCCAAACGATGCATGTGAAACGTTGACAATATAAAAGTTATGTGTTGCTCATATCCCCCAAAATTACACTTAACTGCCGGTTTCTGGCTGTTTGCCGTCATCAGGTGGAGACAGTAAGATTAGGTTCAGTGCTTGACGACGAATCACTATGTGATTCTGTGTTTGAACACCGTGGTTCGTTTTACGGACCCTATGCAACAGTGGCATTCAAGTATCACTTGTTGAAATTATAAATTTTGCATGTGAGTTAGCAGAGCAACCTTGTTCGTCATCGATTGAAGAAGAAGACCAACTAATTTGACGAATAATTGAACAGCAAAGTGTCCGCAGTTAAAGAATCGAACAACATCTACCGCGTTTTATTAATTGATTATCCAACTTTGTTCATGCGTTCTATTGCAGGGAGGATATGAGTGAATTCATTCATTCAGTCCTCTCCGTGCCGGGTGGCACATGAGGCGAAGACAACTTCACGCCAGTGGCTCCGGTCTGTCGCTGCTTCCGTTGCCTTCTGCACCGTGAATCCTTGTGCATGTAGTTCGCGTTCCAACGTTCTGCGCCAAGTTTCCTTGGGCCGTCCCCTTTTTCGTTTACCTTGCGGATGCCGGTGCATGGCTACCTTCGTATGCGAACTGGGATCCATCCTGCAGACATGACCGAACCACGGATCTGTTGTCATCGTCTCCGTAGCAATGTAGGTTTTACGGGATAGGGTTGCTAGCCCTAAGCCCAACCCTCCTCCTTTCTCAGACGGGCTCGAGATCGTCCTTGGCGGAGTGAATACTGAACGGAAAATCGTAGAATGCGGAGGAACACAACCAAATCAGCATGTTCTGGTAACTCATTCGGTGTTGTGTCGAAGTTAATTTATTCAGAACTCAGAACTCAGAGTACTGAGCAATGTG
>JACCGJ010022542.1:0-11396 GCA_013407085.1 Atriophallophorus winterbourni
ACATTGTCAATCAAGCGCTACTTGTTTACCATTCCACCACTATTTCAAGCGCCTGCGCATCCTGATAATACTGTCCCTGCCTGATGAGTGCAAACAGCACGAAACCGGTCGTGGGGTCTGTGTGACGGAAATGCATGCAAATAAATATTTTCGTTCATGGTTATTGGTTTAACCCCATTTAACATGTGTTTGGATGAATGTGATTGAACAAGTTGGTACTACTTGCTTTATCCAACAGTGGCATACATGCGCTACTTGGTTACCATTCCTCCGCTGTTTCAAGCGCATGCGGATCCTGATCTTACTGTCCCTACCTGATGAGTTTAAACAGCACGAAACCTGTCGTTGGGTGTGTTTGATGGAAATACATGCAAATAAAAATTTTGGTTCATGGTTATTGATTTAACCCCATTAAACATGTGTTTGAACTGCTGTGGTGCCTAATTAGATAAATATACTATAAACATTTTCAACACAGTCAACTTTTCTAACTGTTAACTGATTGCTGACCAATAACCGCTACACAAAATATGCAACCGTGGCTGTGGGGTCAACAGATTAAGAAACTGAAGTTCAGTTACGCCTTATCCCAACGCGAGTTAGATGAACGTTCCCATCCCCTTACTAATATTGCAACATACATGGGTTTGTTCAAGTATACACTCTTCAGCGCATTCCCTGGAATATTTCAACGCGTGGTCGGAAACTTGTTTAGAGGTATACTAAACGCATGTGCTTCCATGGACGATCTTCTGATCATCGCAAGAACGTACGACAAACCATTGGAAACGCTTAATTGCGTACTTCAACGGGTAGAAAATGAGGGCTACTTTTGAAGAAAACTTAGTTCAAATTTATGGTTGATTCTGTTGATTACTTGGTTTTCACACTCGAACGAAGTGGCTTGCATCCACTACCTGACCAAATAAAACCCATCCTGGAGACGCCTGCACCACAAAACGAAACGGAACTTGGATCTTTCATCGGCATGCTGTTTAATTACCCACAAATTTTGCCCAACCTTTCTACGGTTCTATATCAGTTGCATGGTTTGCTAAAGAAGGGTGTAAAGAAGGCTTGGCCCACAAGAGGGCAACAAACTTTGAAAACTCCAAATGCTCTATGGCTTCATCGGGGATCTTGGTTCATTTCGATCCTAATAAACTTCTTGTTCTACAATGTGACTCTCTGCCGTAGGCCGTTGGTTATAAAGATGGTCGTGGAGAAGTTAGTCAAATTGCATTTGCATCACGTACACTACATAAGCCGTGAAAAATTACTCATAATTTGAGAAGGAAGCTTTTGCCTTTGTATTCGTAATGAAGCGTTTTCACCGGTATTTATGGAGAAATGTTATCGACATATTGATTGATTATAAACCACTCTTGTTTTTGCTGGAATTGACTTATTCATGTCACCTCGCATGGTACGCTGGGACATTTACTTTCATCTTCTCTTCTTCTTTTTATGTAGAATTGAAATACAAAAGAAATTATTTGCATATTGCATTAGAGTCTGTACGTTTTGTTTCTACAGAATTGAATGTTCGATCTTAAATAATAGAAGCTATATTACTGGTTGTGTTTATTGATCGCGATTTCAATCATACTATGTAATAGTAATATATACAACTCATTTGTAGCTGCCATTTGAATATGGTATACGGTCTTCGTGGATGGATGCTTGCTATGCCGAAATAGCCGGATACATAACGGTAGAATAAAATTTGAAACAATATTTATTATTCTACGAGTTTTTCGAGGCAGTTTGTACCTGAATTCACTGTCCCCATAAGAAGATTGGAAACAGCGCGATACTGCTAGTATTGTGTGATGGAAATTTGTCTGTGGTTGGAATGCATGCACATTCGTGTCGTTAATTTCTATCTTTTGAGGTCTTACTTTTATGCAGGATTATCCTTCACCTGAAATTGCACCGAGCTAATTAGAATGAACCTTTTCTTTTTCAGATTCAAATCCAAAATATTGTTTGCACAGATGACAAGTGAGCCTAGCTATTTTAGTCGCATAACGACCTGTTTCCATCGCACAAATTATCATCGGAAAAACGGAAAAATATCGATTATTTTTTCGTTGTTTTCGTCAGCCCTCCACCAAAAAAATACAATGCCAATATTACTTAAATGAAAGGTAGTATATTAATAACTGAAATGAACTGTCTTCTGTCCGATCAACTTCGATTGTTACGAACACTTAAAACCTCATTTTTTCCCTTCGATACAATAACTTTTTTATTTTCTTGCTCCAACCCAGGTACATCGTCCCAATTAAATTTTGATTGATTTGTTACGACTTATTTAGGTGATGAGATATATATGAGGTTTCACGAACATAATATGATGTATTTAATAGTAAAATTAAATCCCTAAAGCCTGTTGATGCTAGCAGCCTGATAATAATATTCATCCATGTTCCAGCATATACTACTCCGTTGACTTTCAGCAAATCAAAGTCCCAATTACGTTAGTAATTTAAAACTGGTCATGGGCTCAAGAATCAAGATTTTATGGTGTAGTGGATAGTCATGATTGGATTCTGAGGCTGCGTGTATTCCAGTTATATCCACATACAAATCTGACTCCGAATAAACGACAAAAGAACGAAGACCGTGCGTGGACAAAGAGTGTATTGTAATTAGTGAATAAGTTGATTATGTACAAATGGTATTCAAAAGGCGTACATCGTTCACTGAGTTCACGAACAGAAAATCGGTGAAATGTGAGTGATAGATCAATATGGCGTTATCGGTAATCGAAACGAAACGAAACTGTCTGAGTTAACAAATTAAGTTAACTATACTATACTATAGTATTCCCCATCTAGAGCGTCGGGAACAAGAAAAAGACGCTCGAACATAGCTAAAAGGTTATCGAATCATCAAACATTTGGGAAACTTTACTTAAGGCCATAACTAGTTCGTATATAGGGTAGTTTGAGACACGAACGTAATGGGGGTTCGCTGATAGATACGTCAGTGACGTAACTTTGTTTAGAGCATATTTAAGTTGATCGAATGATTTGATGGCTTTGTCATTCATTTTAAGTTCACGTTTTTTCCCTTATAACCGGGCAGTCAATGGTTGTGAAATCATAGCAATTTGTGGAATTGTGGTGACTGTTCACATAACGATCAATAATATTCAATCTTTCATCATCAATTTAGCAAATAATTTAAAACAAGATACTGTTATTCAAGTTCCTCGTGGTTAAACCTACATTACTCAAATAGACTACTGTGTAATTTTGAGTGAGCTGTGTTTGTTCCACTTTCATTCTTCAGGTAGTTTTTTCATTGGTATTCAATACAATTTAATTCATAACATTTGGCGTCGCGAACAGCAATTCTTCATGGCGAATTCAATTTTGGAACCTCTCGATATAAATGCAAATGCCCGAGAAATTGAAGATTATTTTGAAAGATTCGAAATTTGGTGTATGACACGGCCAAAAGCAGAAAATGATAAAAAGTCTGTTCATTTTCTAAATTCAATCGGAAAATCTGCTTATACGTTATTAAAAAATTTAGCTTCCCGGATTCTCCTTTCTCTTCCCTAATGAAACGCTGAAGATGCCTTTATTGCAACTTGTGAACTTGTATATTTTTAGTTATTCATTGTATCAAATACAATTCAACTTCATTACATTTGGCGTCGCGAACAGCAATTATATATGGTAAATTCAAGTTTGGAAGCTCTCGATACAAATGCAAATGCTCGAGAAATTGAAGATTATTTTGAAAGATTCGAAATTTGGTGGATGACACGGCCAAGAGCTGAAAATGATAAAAAGTCTGTTTATTTTCTAAATGCAGTCGGAAAATCTGCATATACGTTAATCAAAAATTTAGCCTTCCCGGATTCTCCTATTTCTCTTCCCTATAAAACGCTGAAGATGCTTTTATTGCAACGTGTGAAGCTTGTATATTTCGAAGCAACTGAACGTGCAAAATTTCGTCAGCCCAATCAAGGAATTCGCAGCGAAATGCGACTTATGTGACTTGTTAGAAATGCAATTGAAAGATCGCCTAATCGCTGGAATAAATGGGAGTGTTTTGCAAAATGAGCTCTTGAAACTGCCACAACCTTCTTTCAAAGATGTTCGAGCTCATTGTGAACAGTATCAAGATGCGCGTGTGGCAACGACAGATTTGTCGCCAGCAGAAAGTTATGTCATGTTTAATACACATAAACGTAAAAGAGCGAGGAATGCTATAGCGGGTCAACAGCTAAAGGATCAGCCGAATTATCGTAGCGTTACTGATAACCATTTAAATTCAATCAAAATTGGGAAATGTGTGTCATGCGGCAGACTGCTCTCACGCCACACTTGCCGATTCCGTCAAGCCAGATGTCACAAGTGCTGAAAACTTGTCCCATTGCAAGGCACTTAACCGTGTGGTCACATTATTTTGAGCTCCCGATTACGTGGATATACTCTTCTTCCACTTGGACCTAAGTGGATACATTATACATTTTTGAAATCCTCTCGAATTCAGCTATCTGGAATTATCACTTTCGTAGTGGTATTCAGCAATACGTGCAATTTGTGATTTTTTGTGTTTTTCCCATTTCGGATCTACGCGTGAAAAGTTGTTGTTGCTGTTCAAGTTTCTCTAGTTATTGATACCATTCGAAGGAGCTACTTCTTCTGCATCGACTGGAGCTACCCTGAATATCCTGAGATCAAATCCCGAAACGTACTGCAGGATTGATTACAGATTTCACTCTACTTCGTGATCACTGCAGTTTACCGTCATCACGCTATTCATTGTTGATCGATCGGTCGAAACACTACGTGTGAACAGCGTTGAAATTTTTCCTGACCGAATGACCCTGAAAACGAGACAAAGCACCCCGCGGTGCGTGTGTGCGGTTTGCCGAAAGGTTGTAAGCCCCAAGGCGAGATGTGTCACATGTTACGACTGCTTGTCAAAGGTGCATGCAAAATGTGATAAGTCGTTGACCCCAGACGTTGTAGCGATTATTAATGGAGACATTTGTCCCGGTGTCTGTTATGTTTGCCAAGTTTGCAAAAACAAACCAAAGGTGACATCTTCTGAAGCGAAGACCACTGATAACACAATCGAGACACGTCTAAATGGCTTAGAATCCAGCCTAATAACACTTAATGAACGCATAATGAACGCGACAAAAATACCATTATTGCCGCACTCAGAGACCACTACCGAAAATTCAACAGAGAATTTGTCACATTCGAGCAGGCCGACATTTGCCCAGATAACTGCGCAAAATCTGACCAAAACTAAAAAGGATTCATCAGCGTTGCACACATGTCGCGGATTTCAGAAAGAAATCCACATAGCCACCGTCAAAAACAAGTACTCAAACTATAAGCCAAAACCCACACGTATGAACCTCAGTGTGATATGTACCAACGTGACCGAGTCACAGGAAACGCTATTCGAAGCCAAACAGAAGCACGACTTAGTGGAGTGGCATAATCTTTGTAGTCAGATGAAACTGTCCATAGTTACCCCCTCATCAATTGTTCGGCTACACCGTCACATGAATTCCCCCCGCAAAAATGATCCAAGTCTTTTAAAAGTGACGTTGAAATCAGCTGAGGATGTGGAAAACGTACTTTTAAATGCTTACAAGCTTAGAGATGTTTCCAATTCTACAAGTCGTATCCTTCCGGATCTACCATGGTGGGAGCGAAGGACGACAAAGAAATATCGAGGAAAATAATCCAAGAAGTATCGTACTTCTGGGTGTTCCAGATTTCGCTGCAGACGATCCTTCTCAAAAGTTTGGGCACGATCACAAACAGTGAAAATACTTAGCTGAAAAGATCGGCGTTAAAACATCCATACTTGTAAGCACTTCCAGGATGCCGATGTCTACAAACTATAAAGGGCAAGGTCCTAGCCCTCTGAAGCTAACCTTTTTGACAACCGAAATGACCGATAATGTCAAACGCGAATGGAAGTCAAACAGGAGATATCTACCCCAAAACGTAAAGTTAAGCTTGCCCAGGATCAAAACCGAAATTCAGCAAACGGATAGTACTGATCAACCTACGCCAAGTGTCACAGTTCAATTGGAACCTCATGCGCCACTTAAAAAAAACGTGAGCATTCCGACTCTGACAGAGTCGGACCCCGAATAACCTCTCGTGATATGAACACTAAATAATTTATTGATTGTTTATATACAAACACACAAAGTCTCTCTAGCAAACTGCTAAACCAAACAGCTTACACCCCGTCATTACTCATAAAAACCACAATTAAGTGCATCTATACGAACGCAAACAGCCTAATCAATAAGCTGCACGAACTCTCCGAGATTTGTGATGAAACGAACCCAGACATAGTTGCCATAACAGAAACGTGGTTCACTACCTCGTTTTCTGATCTAGAACTCTCTTTACCAAGCATGACTTTATTTCGACGTGACCGTTTGAGTGATGGCGGGGGAGCAGCACTCTACTGCAAACAATCATTTATTTGCAGAGTTATGAATGACCAAAATCTGGATATACCCGACACGCTTTGGTGTTCTATAACTCTTACTTCTGGTGACCAGTGCGTTATTGGAGTGATTTACCGTTCTCCAACCGCGAACCTCGACCTGAACAATAAACTGATTACTGCTTTGCAATATTCTACGTTTGTAGTGCTAGGCGCAAATTTGACGGAATGAAATGCTTCAGAAAGGTAAACTACCGTACCCTTTGTGCAGAGCTTCAAAGCATTAGTCTCATACAGTTGGATTACTCCGATTCAGACAGTCATTGGCGCTCTCTCCTACAACACCTGAAACTTATATTAGAAAAACATTCGAACCTCGTCCCGAAGAAAAATCCTCGACGTAACAAATTTAAGCTACGTAGCAGGACCAAAAAGTGGATGAAACAAAGGGCAGTAGCGTGGGAGTTTCACAAGGCTACCAACACAGCTGATTCTTGGGCACAATTTACACGACTGAGAAACGAAGTTATCAGCTTAATTCGAGATGATAAACAAGAGTTCCAATCGCAATTGATTGCTCAGATGCACCAGAATCCGAAGCTCTTGTATAGACTTGTAAACGATAGAACAAATATTAAACCAGGAGTCTTTGCCCTGAAAACTTCGTCCGGCTTCACAGAAACCGTTGAACAAACCGCTGATTTGTTAGCAGACTTTTATGCTGGAGTATTTGCACCGAAATCCGCAGAGCACGAACAGGAACCAAGCATTCGATATGATCGTCCCACTCTGAGTGAAATAATAATTACTCCGATGGTGGTTGCGCAGCACTTAAGAAAGGTAAACGCAAAGAAATCTCCGGGACCAGACGAAATTTCACCGAAGCTCCTCAAAAGCTGTCATGCGCAGCTCTCGGGACCTTTATCTCGTCTGTTTAGCGAATTGCTCCAAGTCGGAATGGTACCAATTGATTGGAAGCTGGGATTAATTACACCAATTTACAAAAAGTGGATGCCGTTCTGAAGTAAAAAATTACAGGCCTGTGACATTGCTGTCTTCGGTTTCGAAGGTTTTTGAGCGCATAATCACTGCAGAAGTAGTGCGCCACCTGGAATCGAACGGACTCTTGACAATTGCTCAGCACGGATTTCGCAGAAACCGCTCTTGTCTAACTAATTTGCTGACATGTTTGGACGACTGGACTAGTGTAGTGGACGCTGGAGGCAGTATTCATGCATGCTACTTAGACATTTCTAAAGCTTTTGACAGAGTTGATCACAACTTACTGCAGAACAAGCTAAAGAACACGGTATTGCTGGAGGACTGTATGACTTGTTGCGAGACTATCTCAGCAAAAGACATATACGGGTTCGAGTTGACGGTATACTATCGAAGGAAATCGACGTCACTAGCGGTGTTCCACAGGGATCCGTGCTCGGACCGATACTGTTTCTGATCTATATGAATGACCTGCCAACACCACGCGGCAGTAAGATGGTTCTGTTCGCTGATGACATAAAAATATGGAAAAAAATCAGCACTGCCGAGGATTGCAGCGTGCTTCAAAGTGACTTGGATGCTGTGCAAATGTGGTTATCTGAAAATAACCTACCGCTAAACATGCAGAAGTCTCAAATGATGCACATTGGTCGTGTGCTAAGCTTTTCTCATTCATACAAGCTTGGCAACAATATCCTGGAGTACACCAAACAAGAAAAAGACCTGGGTGTCTGGATTTGCGGTAGCCTGAAAAATGGTCTACAATGCGAAGCCGTTTACAAACGCGCGTCTCGGATGCTCGGTGTGTTAAGGCGGATATTCGGACGTTTTTCCCAGAGATGTTTTTCTCTGATGATGAACACGTACATACACCCGCTTACTGATTACGCTTCACAAGCCTGGACTCCATGGCTTCAAAAAGACATTTCACTATTGGATCGCATACACCACAGAGCCTCAAAGTGGTCATTGGGCTCGAAAACCTACCATTCGCTGACCGACTAAGTAAACTGAAGCTGACGACGCTTGCACAAAGGAGACTGCGAGCCGACCTCCTCCTCACATTCAAAATCCTTAACAGTGTTTCCCACCCTTTGGATATACTATTTCACCGACGAACATCCAGCAACAACCGCGGTCACAACTGCAAGTTGGAAATACCCCACTCCAATCAGAACTGCCGCAGGTATTTTTATTCTGTGCGTATTTGTTTCGCTTGGAATTCCCTGCCAGCCAATTTGGTAAGCTCAAACACTTTTTTTATATTTAAATTAAAACTAGACGATTTCCTGAGAGCCAATCCAAATTATGCCCCGAACTATTTATAATCTATCGTTACCAGAATTATTTTGATTTTGAAATTTTTCTACACACATATACACATATACACTTGTACCTATAGTTCAACTGCATGGTTATTGTAAATTAATTGCTTTTTCAACCATAAAATCTGAATCTTGAATCTTGAATCTTGAAAAAGACAATTTTACAATCATAAAATGTTATGTAATTTATAAGTATTATAATATATCCGATTATTCGTTATTGACGATATATATGCAAATATTTCAGCTAGTTCATTCAAAGTTATGTATTAGATGATATTCTTTTTATGTGTCCAACGTAATTCTTACAGACATCAACGAAAAAACGGCAACGGTTTTGCTTTGATTGATTTCGATGAAAACGATTGCAAAAACTTTAAATTTTTCAGGAAAGTGCTGCGATTCATGAAAGAATCTGGAATAGCCGATGTGTCGTACTTTCGCACAGATGCAAGGAAATTTGTTTGTGTTTGTATTTGTATTTGGCTTGTAGTTTGAGCAATATACGGAACATCGCAAACGGACTAAGAGTTTACATATTGTCATGCAAACATGCTACCTAATTTGCTCGAAAACATTGCGATAGTATTTCTGAAATACGTAAGATCCCTGCATGGAAAGTATCGACATGATTCGAGCTTATCTAGAATTTATTTATTATACTTGCTCGTTTCCGAGAAGTTAATCAATAATATTGTATGAAACTTTTGATGGGTAAACATTTACTAGGCTTTGCAATGTTTAGACTTGCCTTGACACATACGTAACATATGTTTGAGTTAACGTCTTACGTGAATATAACTTATGCATATTTATCTTCCAAATAGTGAATTGAAAATTATCTTCAAGTTATATCTAATCATTCTCATTGCATATAATTTGAACAGAAAAGAGCGGTGAGTGATAATTAATTTGCTATGCAGATATTTCAACAAAATTAATTAACTTCTGCAAGTTTGCAGGATGCTGTCATTGCAAAAATGCACACATTCGTTGATTTTCAATTAAGATTTAGATTTTTGATATATTTAATTCTCGAGTGATGGCATAACTTTGGTTTGATATACGAGTGTGGCCAAGGTGTCCCTATATTTCTATGAATGTGATTGATGCGATTCATGTATGACACATTTGCAACATTATAAACTTTAAATGATTAAACTTGCTATCATTTGTCTATGATTGACAATAACATGCCCATTTATTATGAGCAATCTAGAAAAATGGAATTTTTGAATACACGTCGTTCTTCTGCGCCATTGTTGCATTAGGCCGACAGCGCCAGTCTATTCAGTTGACGAAGAAGAAAATGACATTATTCGTGTACTCGAAATTTTATTAATTAAATCATCTCAATAAATCTGAGATAAAGTTAAATGTGTAAAATCAAACAAGACTGATCCAGGCTAATTGTCACGGCCGTGGGAGAACTGCGAACAAGTTGCGCTTGTCTATCAATATAGGATAAAGTTGGTAGAAGTTTTAATTATACGGCAAACACATGAAGCTTTATAGTCCTTGGAATCGAATAACATTCATTTCCTCGAAAGTTCAAACAAAATTAGTAACATTTTTCCAATGTTACAAAAGTTGAGAAATACTCCAAAGATTTGAACAATGCTCATTTGCGATAATGTTTTATCTCAATGTTTGATATTTGTGGTAGAAAAGTGAATGTTCTTGTATATCTTCGAACGAACGCTGCTTCGATTTCCTTTTTTTATAATTAATGTATTCAGAAACCTTAGTGAATTAGACAAATTATGTTCCATTTCATTAGCATTTGATATTATAGCAAACATTACATATTTCCTTTGAATAAATTGACATTTTAGCTACATTTTGGCTTCGACTTATTAAATGTTATTCAAATTTTATATATTTGGTTAAATTAACATATATCTGTTTGATTAAATCAACTAGCTGTGAAGCAGCACAACACTTATTTTAGGGTCTACGTTAAAATACTAATGAAATTCATGTTGTTGATGCTTTTAGTGTTAAATAGACTAGAAAATGACCTTCTAGCTTACATATGGTTTCTATCGTATCAGCGATCACTGTATTGAGATCGTGTTCTTCAATTTCGGACGAATCTGTTAAATTAGAAGCTCTGAAATATGTTCTGATTTTATTAAGAGGGATTAAATATAACTTGATAAAAACAATTACTTATGGTAAATGTAAGGTTTTCCTCACATCGCGTGTTACATACGAACTTGTATAATCGACGTCCTTGTAGCATTACTTAATCATACATTTACTACAAGACACTAAATATATATAAGTAATTAATCAACATCATTATATGAAGAAGGCGTAAATATAAGATAATAAAAACTATTACATATGACAAATGCAAGGTTTTCCTCACATCGCCTGTTACAAACGAACTTGTATAATCGACGTGCTGATTGCGCTTGCTAATGATACATTTACTGCAAGACCCTAAATATATAAAACAAATTAATCGGTTATATCAACAACCAGTAATTGAGGATTTCGTTTCACAATATTACAGTGAATATGAATAAAATCTCGTTATTTGGATTGTAGTTTGAGCAATATTCGGAATGTAGACAACGGGCTGAGACTTTAGATATTGTCATGCAAACATGC
>JACCGJ010022543.1:0-97645 GCA_013407085.1 Atriophallophorus winterbourni
CAGCCTGGCACACCTGACACTTATTCAGCCCGAATGAATATTAAGCCTGGTTCACATGACACTGAGTCAGCCGAAAGGGGGGCGACAGATGGTAGCCATGACAATCCATATGATTAGAGTAAAGTGTTCCGTTGTGTACCTGATGTGTTATTAGTGTTTCGAACTCATGATACACTAATAATTTGCACATTAGATTTGTTTAATTAGCGCGAGATGTCGCTGTTTGAGGATGAAATACACAAGGCTCGTTTGGGCGGGGTTGCATGCATAAGCTACTTGTAGGGGACGGTGGCAGAAACGGAGGACGTGGTGGGTCTTTGTCTAGCAAACTTACTCCCTATAAAAAGCCACAGGTGTCCAGTGATGATGATGCGACGTGGCGTGTGTGAATCGCCAATAAATAAAGTCACTCGCTTTATTCAGTTGTGCCGTTTTGCTTATATTCTGAAAGTTGCGGACACATTAGCTAGGTTGATTACACATTTTGACTCCATGGAAGAATTTGGTTGGAGGTGTAAGAGACATGTAAAGTGTTATGTAGCTTTGAAATTCTTCCTTTTCCTTTCTACTTTCTACTTTTATAAAATACCGATTTTTGTGACTTAAATTTGGTTTTGTTAATTATTTCTTTATAATTAAGATGTTAAACACTGCTTTTTGTTATTGTCTTATTGGAAATCTTCTGTTCATATATTTGGTAAAGCTTTTGTTTTAATTCATTGTTGAGGCCGTTGTCGGTCATTGTTGTTGAATTTGGTTGCCATTTTGGGCACTTGTATTTGGTTTGTTTTTTGAAACCACTTTTGGGTGTTTTGTCTTTGATAGACATTCTAAACGGCAATTTTGGTTGTCATTGAACTTGTTTGCATTTGATATAATTGATTCTGGTGTATGTTGGCTCCACTGTTTGCTGTAGGTTCGTATACAGTTGAGTACCGTATAACATCCGAGTTGTGGTTTTGAATTTGTCGAACTGAGAAACGGGTGAAATACGCGTTACTCACGTCACAGACGTTACAACCGTTGTTTAGGGTTCGTACAACGAACCACGTTGTACAAAAACAGAATCTTATAGTGATCCGCGGTCAAGCACTCAAGGCGCTTATGGATGACCAAAGTGATGTGTTGCTCACATCCCCCGAAATTACACCCCACTACTGGTTTGTGGTTGTTTACCGTCATCAGGTGGAGACAGTATGATTAGTTTCAATGAGCATCGAAACAGTGGATAAATGGTGAACAACGTTATACATGTATGTCACTGATGCACAGGGTTCGTACAGCGAACCATGATAACCTGTTCAGGTGTTCATGGACCTTTATTGAACTGGTTCCGTTCTTTTCTATCCGACCGCACCTTTTAGGTTCACGTTAATGGTGTTACCTCAACTAATCGGCCGATTCAAAGTGGCGTAATTCAAGGCAGCGTTCTAGGTCCACTTCTTTTTCTTATCTATGTTAATGATCTAAAAAAAGTTGTAGATCACTATAAGCTATTTATCTTCGCGGATGACATATGGCGTAAACATAATAATAATAATTATTGTTAGGTGCATGCGGATTATGAATCAACCGACAAGCAGACTGTATTTTTCCGCACAACCGAATGAAAATACCAAACAACAAACAACTTGGAACCTGGAACATCCGGTCCATGCTTCCAGGATTTCATGACGACGTCTCGAATATCAGAGGCGTTAGAAAGTCCGCCGTGATTAACAATGAGCTAAAGAGGCTGAATGTCGACGTGGCTGCCCTACAAGAGACGCGATTACCAGACACTGGTAAGCTAACAGAAAGAGATTACACATTCTTTTGGAAAGGAAGAGGTTCCGATGAGCCTCGACTGCATGGAGTTGGGTTTGCCGTGCGAAACGACATATTAAAAGCAACAGAACCAAGCAGCAGCGGGAGCGAACGGATTTGGACTCTAAATCTGAGGTGCATTACTGGTACCATTACGTTGGTTAACGTTTATGCACCGACGCTCTCTGCGACGCCTGCTGAAAAAGACGCTTTTTATCATAACCTCACAGCCGTCCTGAAAAACGTGCCACAGAGAAACTGTGTAGTGGTTTTTGGTGATTTCAAAGCCAGAGTTGGTGCAGATTACGAGTGTTGGCAAAACTGTCTCGGAATGTTCGGTGTAGGTAAAACCAATGAAAATGGGCAACGCCTTTTAGAATTGTGCACACAGTTCAATCTTTGTGTCAGTAACACTTTCTTTCAAACAAAACGACAGCATAAAGTCTCGTGGAAACATCCTTGCTCTGAGCATTGGCATCAGCTTGATCTTGTTCTCGTTAAGCGAACTAATATAGGAAGCATGCTTTTCAACAGATCATATCACAGCGCAGACTGTGACACTGATCATTCACTGGTCTGTGCAAAACTGAAGCTTCCTCACACGAGAGTTCACCGCACCAAATGGTCTGCTAAGTTCAGGATAGACGTCACTTGCATGTGCGAACCCAATCTAACTGCCTTCACAGAGGTGTTCAACAAGACAACCCCACTCGAATCTGCTTCAGAAAACTGGGAATTGATAAAAACAGCATATGCCGAGTCGCACTTTTCACGTTCGGTCCAAAGAAAGCTCGAACGAGAGGCTGGTTCGGAGCGAACTCTTCTGAGATGACTGGTATCTTGGATGAGGAACGCTCAGCATTCTTGAGGTTCAAAGGTATGCCAACAGATAAAAACTTACGTCTTCTAAGAGCAGCTAGAAATAGGGTCCAACAGACTGCAGAGCGATGTGCAAACGACAATTGGACTGAAGTTAGCCTCAATATCCCAGAAGCTGCGGATGCCGGAAATTTTCACGGTATGTACGATGGTGTCAAGAGAGCCATTGGCCCAAACAAACTTGAAACGGCTTCCATTAAGTCTTTATATGGTGAGCCGGTTGTCGGCAAAACTCAACAGATGGAAAAATGTTTAGAGCACTTCTCCTCTCTCTACTCTGGGGACAGAACGGTTCTACCGCATGCACTTGAAAATATCGAACGGTTGCCGACCATTGAATATCTAGATACCCCTCCTACTCTGGATGAGCTCAATAAGGCAATCGACTGCTTAGCGAATGAAAAGGCCCCTGGTGACGACAGAATTCCACCTAAGTTCATCAAATGCGGTGAAGCAGCATTATCACAGCCTCTTAACCATTTGCTTTTTCAGTGCTGGCAGGAGGATTTTGTCCCACAAGAGATGCGAGACACAAAGATCATCACGCTATTTAAGAACGAGAGTGACAGAGGCGACTGCAACAATTACAGAGGAATCTACTTTCTGAATGTTGAAAGCGAATTGTTTGCTATTGTCTTACAGATCCGGCTGCAAGTTTTAGCTGATAGAATTTACTCCGAATCTCAATGTGGCTTCCGCAAGGGAAGATCAACCGTTGACATGATCTTCTCCCTGAGCCAACTTCAAGAAAAGTGTCGGGGACAGCGTATGCCATTATACACTGTTTTTATTGATTTAACTAAGGCATTCGACCACGTAAGCAGGGAGGGTCTTTTCAAAATGCTAGATCTGATAGGCTGCCCCCAAAGGCTGCTCAGACTCGTTATTTCGTTCCACTCAGGCATGAAAGGCTCAGTCTATTTTAACGGTTGCAGTTCAGAAGCATTTGAAATTCGCCGAAGCGTCAAACAAGGGTTTGTTCCTGCTCCCACGCTGTTCATCATTTTCTTTGCTCTGCTTCTGATGCACGCTTTTAGGACGAGAACAGAGGGCATTTACATACGCACGCAAAGTGATAGTAAGCTTTCCAACCTGAACAGGTTGAGAGCACAAACCAAAGTACGGGATGTGATAATCCGTGACCTGTTGTTAGCCGACGATGCAGCCTTTATTGCTCACTCCCAAGAGAACCTACAGTCGCTAATGGATGTTTTTCGTCGGCATGCAAACACTTTGGTCTAACAATCAGCATGAGCAAGACCAAAGTCCTTGGTTAAGGGACTGTATCGCCACCAATCATCACTGTTGGAAACTATCAGCTTTAACCAGTACATCATTTCAGATATCTTGGTTCAAGCATTGCGGATAACCTCTCGCTAGACACGGAGATTGATAAGCGGATTGGCAGAGCAGCTGTAATTCTGTCCCGATTGAACTCTCGTGTTTGGGGTAACCGAAAGCTGACTGTAAAGACAAAGATGATGGTATACAGCGCGTGCGTACTAAATGCTTAACTATACGGCAGTGAAACCTGGACCATCCGCGCAAGACACGAACGGAAGCTGAACGCTTTCCATCTACGAAGCATCCGTCGTATCTTGAACATATCGTGTGTGAACATAGTGACTAACACTGAAGTGCTTTCAAAAGCTGGTCTACACAGCATGTTCACCCTATTACGTCAGCGCCGCCTGCGGTGTCTTGGTCATGTCTATAGAATGGAAAATGGTCGTATTCCGAAAGATCTACTATACGGTAAGTTGTAATTAGGAAGTCGACCTTTGGGCAGACCACACTTGCGGTACAAAGATGTTTGCAAAAGAGATATGAAAGCTCTTGACATTAACCCCGCAAGCTGGGAAGAACTTTTTCTTGGCCGCTCACTTTGAAGGCGTTGTGTAAAGCCTCGTCTGTAAGCCGGGGAGGAGCAAATACAGCTCCTCGCTGCTGAACGCAGCGGCGGCGTGCAACTGATGCAATACAACAGAGTTCTGACTATCATTGCAAGCGCTGCAGGAGAGATTGTTCCTCCCGAATCGGACTGTTTGGTCATTCAAAAAGCTGCGAAACATGAAATTCATACGATATGATGTCCATCCATGGTCGACATCGACCGACGGAGGCCAACAACAACAATTAATATTTTATTATCATCACCATCAATATTATTGAGATATTATTAATGATAGTAGTAGTAATAATATTGTTATATTCTCAGTAATCCATACCATGATGTACATGATCAGGTTATCGAAATGTTTACAGTAAAATAAGATGTACTATAAAATATTGAGTAATGCGAATTTGGAAAGTATTTTAAATTCACATAATTCTGAGAAATCGACGAACAGGGATCTAATGAGGTGAAGTTTATTTGTCACGGGTTTAGAGGTGGAGCGGGTAAACAAAAGTATAAACATTTTTAGCCCATAGGAAAATGGAGCAGGATGAGTTAGCTGATTGCATTGATTACGTTTCTTCAAAATACATGCGGATATCGTATGTCGTTGGTTAAGAATTGGAGCCACTAAATCTGTAAGATTGTAGCGGTTGATCCAGCGTATATTCCACCATTAGCAGCGTACGCATTTCGGTTATTGTACCCAACAAAATCAAACACAATCCTCATCGTAACATTGCATACAAATTTAAAGCAATCGCACACGATAGACTTGTCCCAAAACAGACACTTGAGTGGCGTGCATAATATATTTTAGTTGTGTAAAAATTTACACGTGTGCATTAGAACAAAACAATTGCGAAATGTGTACGAATAAATAAAACCTACAATGATGAAAACACCATGATACTCCATACATAGAACGTTAGAAGATAGTCAAACCCTCGAAACGAAAAAATTGAATCAGCTTAGTCTGCAAGATTATCAGACGACCTAATCGACATTTTCGAATTGGCCATTAGTGGTTGATTTTCACTTCCATACTTCGGTTGGAAGTTCTATTTAATTCAGTAGAAAAACGATTGAATAAAATTGGCTTCGCAATCAGCCATATTATTTTCCCAAAAGTTTGTATCTTTTGAATATCGTGGAACCCAGATAAATCGAAGATTATTTGAAATGGTTTGAACTTTGGTGTCTTAACAAGGGTTGAATAAATAAAGAAATAAATAATTCTATTCTTGGAAATTCAAGGCATCTCATTCATAATTAATAATCACCGAAGTATGTACAATTGCAAATACATTTTCAAGGTCATTTCTGCGTCGATATTTTACGTTCAATAAAAATAATGGTAAACAGTATTAACGAATTGTTTCCAGATAATCAGAAAGTGACGTGATACTATACAAAAAACAATGGTATTGCGAGAAAGAAAAAAATCAATTACTGTTCCGGAAAGCACTGAAGTTTACAGAATAATTTTCATCGAGGATACGTGAATTTCTGTGTCGTTGATTTTTCAATACTTTTCGTTTTGATTTGTCGAAATAGATCAATGTATCTTAAATATGAACTGTTTTTATGTTCGCTAAGCGAAGGGATTTGATTTCACTTGGTGGAATTCTCCTGTGGGGCTCATTTGTTTGGGTGCGGTTTGAGAAGTCATGCTGCAAATTAAACACTCGAAAGCGAGGGTGTTCTCTCGAAAGATTTGCAAATTTTTTTAATAATAATACCCAGGAATGCCATTATTAAATTAATCCTCAGGTTTAGCACCTATGTTAAGAAGATCGCATATTTTTTCTATATTAAGCAATGAAGCCAGATGTGATTGAAATTCGTGTGAATAAGAGCTGAGTCTTATATATTTTGGAAGAAGATTCTACAGTTTAGCATATTGAATTAAGTAGAAATTATTCGTTACTTTAGTAAAAACCCTTGGTAATTTAATAGTTTTTTACTGTTTTTTAAGTTGTATTCGAAATCATGCCGTATATGAAGATTATAAATTATTTCTATATTATCCGATGACAGTATTCTATAGAATAAGACGAGATTATGCTTAAGTCTGCCAAACCATAACGGATCGAGGTTCAGTTGTATGCACTTTTCTTTATAAGATTGTTTGGTGTAATAACCGATGATTGATTTTGAGAAAGACCGTTGCATCTTTTCTAAAACTATGTCATCTGATTTATTTGTATTGGATTATATTAGATTACAATAGTCTTGAAGTGAAATGGTGAATAAATTTTAGATTTTTATTTCACAATGAGGCCGAATATCAAATCTGTGTATAATGTTCATACTTTGCTGTGTGATTCAATTATTGCTGCACATGTTTTGACTTTTGCAGGTAAAGATGCTTAAAAAAACAATTGTTTGTATACGTGAAGCATAAAAATGGAATATAATTATTAACTTTTCAAGGTCATACGTGCGAGAATTTTTCGATTTGATGAAAAATTTATCATTTCTTATTCCACCTGCCAAGATAACCCTCGATTAATTGAAATCAATTTCACTAGCTAAAGTCACACCAAAAATATCAGAATTGCTAAATGTGCTCGTTTCAATAAAATGCAACGACACGAAAACCAAACTATTCGTCAATTTGTTCTTGAATTGCAAACACAAGCTTCACGTTTTGCTATTAAAGTTAAACTGAATAAACATTTAATAATTCGCCTAATCGCTGGTTTTAATGAACCCGATTTATAAGGTCAGTTATTGATGGTAAATTGTCCAAAATAATCTGTGAACATAAAGAAGATGTTACGAAATAATTCATTCGTCAAAGTAATGCTGACAATTAATTTGTTTTGGTATGAACCTCTGAATTTAAAGCAACCGACTACTGCGGCAAACCTTTTCTGAGGTCATACAAGATAGAATACGCAAATCCAGCAATAGTAATTCTAAATAAGTTCATCAAAAGCTTCAGAAAAGTGCATCTTGTTGCAAGTTACATTTCTAATTTTTCTTGTCAATTTCGCAATGCTGAATGTTATAAAAAATAATGAATATAGGCATATTCAGTTAGTTTGTCGAAATTCTAAGTCAGGTTATGTGCTCAATAATGATACACAAGTCGTCAATGTAGAAACATAAATCGCCTAATTAGCTTTATCAGTTTTAGCATACAATGTTTCTGATATTCGCAAACGTATATTCAGTCGTTATGGTTTCAAAGAACCTATACGTGACACAGGAAGTGTGGAATCAATAATTTAAAGGAATGAATCGTAAGGTTCTCCTCCTGATGCTCAAATTCATCAATATGACATTTCGATTCAAGGCGTTAACGGAATTCTTTACCTGTCGTTGGTGATTGTCTATTTCAGGCAGTTATTCTACTGACAACCAGTTTCCATCCTACAGTATCAACAAGTGAATCAACCGTTCAGTTGCAAAACGGACAAGCAGTTCAAATGTATTTGTATTATGTTAGACTGAGATTATCCTAAGAGAAGGTGGATAGAAGTTCCACGAGATGGCATACCAAGTGACTCAGCGCCTCCAGTGAACTCAAATTGATATAACCCCAATATTCTTGCAAAAACAGACGCGTTGCAACGAACCAATTTCACGATACATACTCAAAAGGTGACAATAACTACAGTGTGGAAAGATATAACGTTGTGATACTAACGTTGAATATTTTCAAGTCTATCGACAGCTGATAAACTACTTTCAAATACACTATCGATAGTCTAGCTGCAGTTGATGTGCGTTAACAATTGTAAGTTTCAGTATGCAATTCACTGTGGTTTTGTATTGGCGTGTTAATCCTGACTCAACGAAATACGAGTCCTAGAAATACTGTTACTATTGGAATTACTGCATATCAATAATCAACTAAAATGTATCAATAGTGAACCTTACCGGTGTACAATTTTGCCGCGGTGGCGTTACTCCAACAAAGGTACAAGCAAAAACGCTGGTGCCACAATCCACGCATAAAGGGCAATTAGTCGTTAATCATCGGAGAATACGTATAATTGTTTTGTTTAATTTTCCACATACAGGAGAGACCTTTTAAGATTGGGTTTACTAGCAAACTTTGCACAAACTAAGGGAAAACGTGACCAGCTGGAAAGGTTGCAATGGTGTGCTAAGCTGGATAACTCTTCAACACACACCCAAATAAACCTGGCACACAGGAGAAGTCAACAAAGTAAAATCAATTCCCGTCACCTAGCAGCCAAGAAAACAGTTCTCATTCAGGACAGACTTATCTATTTCGAGAAATCAGAAGGAAAAGTATCAAAAAATCAACAACACACAACTTAACGCATGCTAAATGAACATTATCCGGTAAACATCACTGCTTTCCGGAAAATACATTGGTTTTACTTTCCTGCAACGTTAGTGTTTCTCTGTATAATATCAGATCACGTACTGATTATCTAGAAACAATTTTTAAATACTATTTCCCTTTAGATTTATTGACCGTAAAATACGGCTGGCGAAGTGACCTTGAAAATGTATTTTTAAAAGTACATAATACAATTTGATTGTACAAACATTTTAGCAATTTTTGATCATGATCAGCATGCTCAGATTTCTAAGAACAAAATGATTCGTTCATTTTTTGTGAACAGAGTTCAACGCTTCAACTTCGAGTCCCTTATTTTTCGACATATGCGCTGAGATTTGCAGTTAACACATTATTACTTGGAGCCTATAGGTACGGAACGCTCAATATTTTCCCTTCCGTGACAGGCTAAACAACACTTTTCTATAGTAAAACTATTTAAAAACGAAGGACACTAGAAGATATCATTGATTCATACTATCAACGAGAGTGGTTAACGTGTGGAATGCTGTTGCGGATAAGGATATTGCAGCAAAATCAGAAAACCAGTTCAAGCAACTCGCGGATAATGTAGTGTCTTAAATCAATGGGAGAATGTATAATACTGGACAGAAATTTTTATCTGATGTTCTGCTGGACTATGTTGCTCATTAGAAACAGATGCTGTTAACTAGCAATTAAACAATCTGTCGTCTTCCAAGAAAGTGAAAGAAATACAGGTCATATCAGGCAATCTTGTTTGCAGCCTGTAACCGTTGAGTCTGAGTTCAATTTCTCCAACAGGTTGCACATGGATAAATTTTATGTATCAGTTGAGTTATGACTTTACTTCAAAAGAAACACATTGATTTCACACGCATACAAAGTAGGAACTCTGTGATTCGGGATATAATGTTGTGTGCCGTATTTTGCAACTGTATACCAGACGGTTGGATTGTTTGGGATAGTTTCTGTGGTTGATGTGCAGCCGGTCATCTGAATTAAATTAGCCACATCAGCGGCAGCCACGAAAAGAAATAAACGGACTTAGCCCAGCGTGAGCAGAATTAGGCAAAACAAAAGAATTGATAGTAATGATGATAAAACTGAATAGCATACTCGATACTTACTTTTCATTTCACAAGAGGCTACAAGGAAGCCATTGCCATCATTTACGTTCTGTTGCTCAATATTTAATCTAAAAATCATATTAGCGCATGACACAGAATTTCAACATCAATTGAGGTCCTAGCACAATGGTAGAAACCCAATCGTACGCCAAACGTTTTTCGACGGGACACTGTTAGGCACCTGGCACCTTTCCAGGTTATTGATTAAACTGCTCTTTTGTGGTTACAGGAGATTGTTAGAAGAGGATCAAACGCTTACGGCAAAAATATAAAAAGTCGAAAAAACCTACTGTCTCTGTGGTGAGTGCTCCTTAGAGACTTTCCACGGACAAAAATTCTGAACGCTAAATCGGCTTATACACCAAGTTCCGTTCGCGCGCTGTTCATTTTTTCTCCGACGTGATAATTTTCTAGTTTTTCGTTAAACTATCCACTTATGAATCGTCGTAGTGACATCTCTCGATCTTCTAAAGGGACAAAATCAACCAAAATAAACGTCGATGAAACTGACGGGAATAAGTTTACCTGTGGTAAAAACCAGTGCTCCCGTTCCGTAAAAGATGGCATAGAATGCAGCAATTGCTCAACATGGTACCATCCTCAATGTTCTGGGTTATCGAAGAAGGAGCTCAAGGAACATCTATTTAATGAAAAGAAACTGTGGTTTTGCGCGAAGTGTCTAGAATCACCGCTTATACGTTATATGATCAACCTGATCAATGAATATACGCAATCCTTCGAAACACAAAAAAGCGCTTGGATCTTCTTGAAGCCAAGTTCTCTTTTGCGTTTCCATGCAATACTCCAGCAGTATCCAACGATGTAGAACAAGTAAGCTCACCTATTTCGACATTTGCTACAACTGCTGCTTCTGCGGCGATCTCCACTGGCTCTACGTTCACACCCGTACATACGATTCCGGGGATTGCAAAAGACAACACTCGTGCCAAGTTTACAGCAGTGAAGAAAGTGGCCACCGCAGCAAGCTCCCGTTGCAATGAGGTGCTAACCGTGATATGCACCAATGTGACAGAGGCGAATTCGCCATGTTCCCAAACTCACCAGGTGCAAGATGCACAACAGTGGAAGACGACTCAATGAAGGTATCTGCAGAGGCCGGGAACATTGTACGTCTATCCAGGCATCATAAATCATTACATATTGGCGAGCCTAGACTATTGCGAATCACCCTAACATCCTTGGAGGATGTTGAATCCGTCTTACTCTCTGCATACACTTTGCGCAACAGCAATTCACCCATCCGCATATTTCCGGACGTGTCATGGGCTGAGCGACAAGCCAAGAAAGAAACGAGCTTCAACTGGAAGTTGGAGAATGACAAGGAAAGCGTTTTTATTCATGGCGTTCCAGAACTAAATGACGATGATGCCAATAAAAAACACTACACACGACTGCGAGCAGTGGCGTTTCAAACAACAACAAAGTAAAATCACTGACACTCTGACTATTGGTTTGAAACGTTTACCTGTTTCCCCCAGTTACAAGGGCTCTATGCCCCGCATACTCAAAGTAACTTTTCAATCAGAATCCATGGTGAATGATGCGTTACAGAGTTGGTACCGATACAAACGTTTTGCACCTTTCGAGATTCGCCTCCGTTCTGCCCTTCGATAAAAAGCTAATCAACAAGCTTCAGTGTGATTCTGCCAATAAAAAAGTGTTGATGCCTCAAAAAACTGAAGCCAACCGGTCCTATTAGGATCGGCGTAATGGACGCTCAAAACAACTCTGCAGACTCCGCCCTATCGCGCGAGAGCCCGAAGTGTTTCTATGCGAACGCCCAAGGCCTACTCAGTAAACTTCCTGAACTTGGTCTTCGACACGCTGCTCAACGCTTCGACGTGATAGCTGTGACTGAGACATGGTTATCATCTTCCGTTGCAGACGCCGAAATTTAACTTCCTGGTATGATTGTCATTCGGAAAGATCGTCCCACCAAGGGTCGTGGAGTTCTTGTGTACCATAACTCCTCACTCCACTGTAAACCACCATCTCACATTCATCTGCAAACCATAGATTCACTGTGGTGCCGCTTGTAGCTCAGAAACAGTGACTCTGCTCTACTGGCTGTGATCTACCGCCTACCAAATGCTCAACCTGTTGCTGATGTCAACCTATTACACTCCTTGCGATTCGCCTTATCAATGCAACAAAGTCACGTCTTGTTGATGGGAGATTTCAACTCACCCAGTTTGACTGTTGAACCCTCCCGCGATAATTTTGCTTGGGAGCTGCGTGAACTGATAGGAAGTCACCCTTTGTACAATCACGTGACTGAACCGACACGTTTTTGTGGAACTGACACGCCTTCTCTATTGGACCTCTTACTGACGAATGAGGAGTTGATGATTGAGGAAATCTCGAGTGAAACTCCGTTAGGCAAAAGCGACCATATAGTTTTAACTTTTGACTTTGTGTGCTATGCTAACTACCTCAACCATGAGGACTCTCAGTTACGGACGGTCACTGACTACGGCATTTTCTATGACGTTGTAGCCGCCAATAGCTTCGATTTCATGTAAAAGGACGGTCCGGATTCAGCTTGGCAAAATTTTGTTACCAAGTGGCACCAGATGCTAGAGCTTTCTTCAGTCTCAAAACCCGTCCTGCGAAAAACCACCGACACATTCATTCGGAGCAGAACTCGTAAATGAATGTGCCGCAGAAATGCCGCGTGGACTGAGTTCAAACTGACACAACTGCCAAATGATTGGGAGTGTTACAGAAAATTACGAAATCATTGCACGGGACTGGTGCGCCAGGATAAATTTGATTATCAAAGTAAACTCACCGGTCAATTCCTGGAAAACAATAAGCTCTTGTACAAATTTATCAACAATAAACGGAAGGTTCAGACTAGTATTCCTTCACTTACCACCAGTAGAGGTTCCACGACGACATCAAAGGATGCGGCAAATGTTTTAAGATCACATTACATACCGATTTTCCAAAACCCCTCTCTAATTTTCCCCATGCTTTTGACCCCATCATCTCAACCTTCTTGTATTATGTTTTCTGCCAGCAAAGTTCGAAAAAAATCATGCAACTTCGACTCAACTCATCACCGGGTATCGACTGTATCACACCGAAAGCATTGTGCGCAGTTGCCGATCAACTTTGCGAACCTCTCGCGGCATATTTCCAAAAATTGATGGATAACTCTGAAGTCCCTACTGGTTGGAAGGAAGGTATCATCACTCCTATTTTCAAAGGTGGAAGCCGTAGTGATCCTGCCAATTACCGTCCAGACACCCTTCTCCCAGTGTTATCCAAGGTGATGGAAGCCATTGTTGCAGATGAAATTATGGCTTTTGTGAATAGTTCCTATTTCATCGCTGCAGAACAACATGGATTTCGTAAAGGGCATTTTTGTACCACTAATTTGATTTTAGCCAGAGACTACTGGACTAAAGTTGCTGACGAATGTCAGGGTGTGGACGTCATTTACTCGGATTTCTCTAAGGCATTTGACCGAGTTGACCATGCGATATTGCTCAACAAGCTGCAAGCATTAGGTATTCCACCCGTGTTGTTGTCCTGGGTTGCTGAATTCCTACGTTCGCGAAACCTTCGGGTGCGTGTTAGACAGACCCTTTCAGAGTCATTCTCAATTCAGTGCGGAGTACCTCAGTGGTCCGTTCTTTGCTCGCGTTCATTTTTGATATTTATCAACGACATTGGTGGGTACGTCGAATCACCATTTCTCCTTATCGCGGATGATATCAAGATTTGGCGGGTCAACAACTCACCCAGCGATACAAGGAAACTCCAATTCGACCTGGATTCATTACACGCATGATCTACGATCAATCG
Organism: Atriophallophorus winterbourni; assembly: GCA_013407085.1. NCBI lineage: Eukaryota > Metazoa > Platyhelminthes > Trematoda > Plagiorchiida > Microphallidae > Atriophallophorus > Atriophallophorus winterbourni. The sequence goes on from JACCGJ010022543.1 coordinate 13,850, forward strand.
TTTACAATTAAACACTGACAAATGTCACACATTACGCATTCGTCTTCCTGGCGACACTGGCTATAATCTGGGTGGCAAGATGCTCGCTGTCACGCTGCAAGAAAAAGATCTTGGGGTGATTATACAAAATGACTTGGGCTGCTCTGCTCAGTGTAGTAGAGCTCCAACCGTGGCAAATAGAAACGTTGGGCTTTTAAAACGTGCGTTCGGAACAATCGATCCACGTCTCTTCCCGGTTCTTCTTCAGGCGTACATCAGGCCACACTTGGAGTATGGTGTCTCCGTCTGGAACCCATGGTTGAAACGTGACCAGCACGCCCTAGAACAGTCGCGGAGACGTTCTACGAAGCTTGTCAAGGGACTTAGCTCCGTCAGCTACGAGGAACGTTTTACAACTCTACAATTATTCTCTACAAACTATCGTCATATCCGAGGCGATCTGATCCTTGCGTTTTGGATATTGACGGAAGAAACTCACCCATGTAGGGGTATGCTTAAAATGGCTCCATACTGAGCAAATCTTGGTCATCACTTGAAGTTAGCACATCTGCACAGTAGATTGGGCTGCTGTAGACACTTCTTTGCCGTCCGGATTCCTCGTGCTTGGAACGCACTACCCCTTTTGGTTATTTCTGCCCCATCCCTAATTATTTTTAAAAAACGCCTTGACCTCCATTTTTATCAGACGATACACAATTCTTAATTATGCTTTTTTACGCTTATATTCTTTGTGATACTGCACCATATCTTTCCCTCTTTCCACAGCGTTTTCCGTCCCAGAAAATATGGATCACATTTCCCTTCGACCACTTTGCTGAACTGCTGAAACTTCTTGAGACCCAATATCCCAGTACCGGAAGTCCAAGCGCACGCAGTCTCAGCTGACCCTGTTTCGGAGAATGTGGTGGGTAGCGGATCCCGGGTTGACGCCCTACCTGTCTAAATGCCACAAAAATCCAATGATTGTGCAGGCTAACGCGAATGTGGCCCGCTATAAGGCCTTGGAAACTGGAACATTTTACTATTCTTTTCTTTTCAATCCACTGCACAATCCACCCTGCGGTTTGTACAAGCTCCCCGCTTTTATACCGTAATAAACTATTGACTATTGACTATTGACCACTTACAGTTCTGTGCCTGCTGAACAGAACTGAAATCAAGAACTGAACTGAAGAGGGGATTTTTTGCTCTACATTCCAGGTAACCATCCTACCAGAAGAAATCTGTGAACTATTTTGTTTGAAGTGGTAGGCGCTCTTTATTTGGCATACCACCGGAAGAAATCTGGACGCTCGATTGGCGACATAGCCACTTATCCTCCTGTGCAACCTGAACCTGAACCTGCACCTGAAGAGCGCGGTGTTTAAATTGGCCTTGAGGGTATTTTGCATTTGATTACGTTTGATGTCTTGACTACTTTATGCACCAAAATATTTTTAAAAACTTTAAATATAGAATAAATTTATTTCAGAATGCAAGCGCTGTATGATGCACATTTTACAGGCGTTCAACTTTTTTCGAGTCCACAGAATTTCAGAAGTGTAGAAATTAACGAATTGTTGAGGATGCTGAATGTCTGTGATGCTGATTCTGACTATCATATAGACTGCCTTTAAGTTTTGGAGACAAGCCTCTTTTACACCACTGACCGGTTATGTGCAGTCTCTGACTGTGCGGCACTTTGCCCGGATCAAGCTTGTGCTTTCATACATACATACATACGTTACGAAACGCTACCCTTGCTCTGGAAATCCGAGCTGCACGCGTTGCTAATAATGCAATAACCCAAATCGGCAAAACCTTTCCTAGTTCCCGGCTTCTCGTCGTTGAGGCATAGTGCAGTTTGTCGAATCTAGATTTTGTAACCGAACTTTGCCATTGGAAGATGCAAAGCACGTACCTGGATTTCTCCTAAGCTTTTGACCGTGTTTACCACGCTATTTTACTGCAAATGCTTAGCCTACTTGAAATTAAAACCTACTCTTGCCTTGGTTATCCGAATATTTCCGCTCCAGGACACTTCATGTTCGCGTCAGACAATCGCTTTCCGAATGTTTTTCAATAAAATGCGGATTGCCTAGAGCTCTGTACTCGGTCCGCGTTTATTCTCGATGTTCATTAACGACATTGGAGCATGTGTGAACTCACCGTGTCTAATGTTCACGTATGATATCAAACTATGACGCATCTCTTCCTCGAATGATTTTGATGACCTGCAGACGGATCTTACCTCACTTAATACCTGGGCAATGTCGAACCAGCTACCTTTCAACCCAAAAAATGCTAATCTCTCCGCATTCGTCACCCTGGTGAACCTAGGTAAAGCTAGGTGACACCAAACTTTCAGTAACTATGCTAGAAAAGTACCTGGGCTTATTGGTTCAAAATAATCTTGGGTGCTCAGTCCAATATTCCCACGCATCCTTAGTCGCCAATCGCAACGTTGGGCTCCTCAAACGGGTCTTTTGACCGCCTCGCTCCTACATGCGTACATCAGACCCCATCTCGAATATGCGGTATCCGTTTGGTCCGCATGGCTTAAGCGTGATCATCACCTAAAGCAGGCTCAGTGGAGATTCACAACTCTCGTCAAAGGACTCAGTTTGATGAACTATGAAGATCGCCTCCAGCAACTCAACGTGTTACCTGTGAGTTACTGTCGCATCCGAGGTGATCTGATACTGTTTTTCCAGATCCTTAAAGAGAAAAACACCCGTATCATAAACTGCTTTTGATAGCACCCAGTTCCGGAATCCGGAGACATGTCTTCAAGCTGACTCATCAGCTCAGTCGGTTGAACTGCGTGTTTGGAATGATCTACTGTCTTTTGTCGTAACCACCCAATTACTTTCCATTTTTAAAGTGCGACTTTACGCCTATCTTTATTTTTCTTAACAACTTTATTGGATTTTCGCTTTTCTTCCCGATACTGCACCCAACTTCCCCTTCCTTACCAGCTACATATACGGAACAACGCCGATTCATCTCCCTCTGTATTGACTGTTATGGTATATACAACCCTACCCCTTACGGAACTTTGCCAAATGACGCCGAACCTGCTGAACTCCACCCGACCCATGTATTGAGTATCCTATGGTTATCTTTTAAGCTCATAGCTTTTTGTTCCGCAATATGCTATTGACTATTTAAGTATGGTACGATACTATATAGTCGTATAAACATGCTATCCGTATAGGAATCAAAGCGGTGAACTACGTCGTTAGCATACTGAAATCCCAGGTGCCGGTATGTCTGCATTACATATGGCACGGATGTACAATTGGGTAGTACTTCTGTAATGTGCAGTCAACGCCGTGCTAACCGCTGGAGTCTGGGCCTGGGCAACCTGACAGTATCTTAGCCCACGTGCAGTATGTGACTGTGCGGCACTTTGCCTGGATCAGGCTTGTGCTTTCATACCATACCAACAGTATCTTAGCTGACGTTCAGTGTATGACAGTGTGTCACTTTGCCTGCATCCTGTTTGTGATTTCGTACATGCTGATGTCGCTCTACTCGTTCGCGAAACTTGGTTGAATGCATGTTCCATTCGAGGTGTAGGCACCTCTTCCCAGTTTGTTTGTGCTTACTCTTCTATAAAAGCCGTAGCAATTTAAGTCCCACCCTTCCCCATCTTTTAGGATTTTACTTTTTCATGGTTGTATGGCAGTTAAGCATTCGGTACGTGCTACCGGAGTAATGCTGTCTATGATAATGATGATGATTACATCACTCCATTGTAGTGTCAATAACAAAATTAAAGAAAAATTATGAAGCTATGCACCCTTGTTAGACACCACCAACCGTAGGAAAGTTGACTGACAGTTTAGGGTGTACCCTAGCGTTTCCAGAACCATATCATTAAGTGCCTGAATTTTGTTCACGTTCTTTTGCGTGACAGCTATAGGGTACTGAATAAGTGTGGCGATGTCCTAGTGCTTGTCAAAAAAAGGATATGTAATCCTCTACCTTGACGAAATCCTGCTTGTTGTTTACGAATCTGTGATTCTGTGTAAGGTTGGTCGCCGGGGACATATTGGAGCAAGAAATTAAGTAATTATAGCTCTACGGTTTATAACATGAAGTACCCACATTTTTTTAAAAAATATGCATGATTATAGATCCTCCTCAATCCTGGGAAATAGTTTATGTTTCCCAAATCTGGCGAAAGACGTCATCTAATGTGCTTGATAAAGTAGTCACCTTCCTTGAACATAACCGAGGATAGTCTATCACGACCAGCTGCTTTACAACTTTTCATTGACTCAATGAAGAGCTTTATTTCCGCTTCGTTTCAAGGCATCGAAGCAACCGGCCAGCGTTCACAGCATGTAGTAAAAGTCAAATGTTGCTGTCCAGCTAATTTTTTTCTAGAAAATGTTCGCCCCAACGAGAGAAGAGGATCTTTTTATTAGCTGTTAAAGAACCGCCGTTCTCTGTACTTGTCTCGCTGACTGATGTTTTTTGAACCTGTGGACCGAATTCGCTGTAACAGTCTTCGGATGATGCCTAAATTGCTGGCTACGTCTATTTCTTCGACTTTTTACAGTCACCGCACTTACCCCATCTGATCGAAAAATAATTTTGATACTAGTTCTGACGCATACGCTGCTCTAAAATGAGTTTTGAGTTGAAGATGTTTTAAGCTTTGAAAAGGTTCGGGTTAGTCGCTTATCATACTGGATACTGAAATACAAGTTTTAAGAAGTTGGCAGGGAAATAGTATAAAAAGATTGAAGAGTATGACTAGCAGTAGCTTGTTTTCGCTTACACCTTTTGAGAAACTTAGTAACTTGTGATTCAAGGGTGATTCACCTGTTTCATCTGCATTTTATTTTATCTTCAATTTTTACAATTTTGATCTCTGACTTTAGCTTTTCTAAGTTAGATATCAACTCGAAATTGCGCCCCTCAATTCTTCTTAGGATTGACGTTTGCTTTCACTGTAACTACATTTTTTAGTTTTCAGTATATTGTCCGCCATGGAATCACGGAAATCCAGTACACCCCGGGCTGATATAGTTGATACAGCACGGCTCACCCGGACAATTACTTTGCATGACGCTGTTGTCGATCTCTTTCATAAAAAGGAGCTCCGTGATGTCTCTTGCACGCAGCCAACCAATGGAACTTTTCTGTTCGATCAAATCACTTCGTTCAAATCACCTGAACCAAGCTCAGTCTATCTACCAAATGGACCTGTAGACTCGATCGATACTGATTCACGAACTAAAAATACTTACCCCCCGTGTCAACCGCCTCTGCTATCCGCTCACTCAAAATCTTCAATATGGTCAACGTTTGTAAAAAGAATGTCCCTTCCACGGCGAAAACGCGAGGGCAATGTAACCTCGAATTCCACGTATTCTGGAGATCACTCAAAATCCAGCAGGCATACGAGTAATTCTAAACTTCGTAGGTGGTTTACAAGGCGCCTGACGAAGGCCACCGAAAATTGCACTGAGCAAGGTGAGAAAATTTCCATACGTACTTGTGTATACTTGATGAAAATGTCAGAGCTGTTCCACTTGAAAATTGGCTTTCACATCAATATCATCATCATAAACCACAATTTTGTGGATGGACAGCGTTTTTCACATTGCCTTATTTGGCATGAAATATTTCCCATAAATGTTTAACGGTTGTTTGCCTATCTAGAGCGTTTCTAATATTGTGGTTTAGTGTAGAAAATGACTTGTCGCGGGGGGATGAAGGAGCTCACTGTAACGCTAGGCTCGGTAGTACATGTTCGTTTCTCCTGTTTGGGTTCAGAAAAGTCGCCTAATATTTGGTTTGATACCTCACATGATATGACTAAAAACCGCAGTTAGTGGTGCCAATGTAGTCTATTACGTATCATAATTTTTATGCTATATCATTGTACCATATTTTATGGAGGAAAACAAAATCACATGCAGTGAAACTACAAAAGGTTGTCATAGCCGGGGGTCGCAGTGGGAATAAGCTCCCACTGTTTATAAAACGCTCCCATATGGCATGCGTCTCAAATAGCCTCTGACAACCAAGTCCAGCTTCTGGCCTGCACGAGTGGCTCCCTGAGCCGGGCGGAGCTGCTTCTACCAACAGGAGAAGGGGAGAGGGCGAATGACTGGCGCCTGAAAACCAGCTTGCTTCTGGCAGATGGAGCTCGTTATCCTGGGGGGCATTTCATCTAGGGGAAGGAAAACTCTGATTTTAAACCTCCGCTGCCTCTCGGGATACCCGATCACGGGAACGGCTTCGGGAGAAAAACCTGATGAAAATCTGAAAGAAGGTCTGGCAGACGGTTAGTTGGTGCACACCACATCTTTCTGGCAACTCCCTGCTGTCTTGCACTTGCCCTTGGTTGTGATAAGGCTAGAGAAGCTGACTCGAACAAACGCCGAGTGGTGCTGGGGACGCCGCTTTGTACCCAAATTCCCAAGAATCTTCATTGAAGCCGACTCACCCTCCTGGAGGAGATAGTCGCACAAAAGTAAAGTAAGGAGATAGTCGCACAAGTGTTAACTACAAAAACAAGCTGTTTTACGATTTTAGTTGTTTGCCTTTTCTATTTCATGTTTTTGGCACTTTGTCTGGAACTAGACCTGTTCTCCATGATGATGATAATGATGACATCAAAATGGCACCGTTAAGTTTTTTTAGATCACGAATGTTTTGAACTACAATTGATAAATTGACTGTGATTAATAGCGGCCTGTTTTTGCCAGCTCTCGCTGTCTTTTAATCGTACCATCCCAGTGAAGGTGATGCTCCTTGTGAGATGCTTTTTCACATTAAGGATATGATTATCATAAAATGACATGGTTATTTCTTAGAAGGTTTCATTTTTATAGGGTTTGGTTTGCATACACGATGTCTACATTTTGTTTTGAGGCTATTGTTTAACGATATTCCACTTCTGATATCAATTGCAGAATCCAGACTGAAGCCAACCCGTTGACATTTCATGCTCTAAATGATTCCGTTATTCGTCTTTCATGTAGTCAGATTTTGACGTTGAGTTACCTGTAATAAATGGCAATATTATTGTGCACTGTTCGGAGTGGTGCGTGCTACACTGCTTTATGGTTGCGGAACCTGGTCTATCCGAACGGAAGATGTCCGTCGGCCTTCTGTTTTTGACACCCGTTGCCTGTGTTGGATTGCTCGCATTCAGTGGCATCATTGCGTTGCAAATATAGATGTCTGCAAGCGTGTGTTAGTACCAAGTGGTCACGTACTGAGATAAATGCTGATGCTTGCTCGTTTGCGATGGTTGGGATATGTTTTAAGAATGCCTCATCACCGTTTACCATACCGCGTATTAATCGCAGAACCTGGGAGAAATGACCGGGTGGCCAGCCTGGTTGGGGTCCAAAAGTTCCACCTAATGGTTGACTAGAAACCTTACGAGATATGGCTGCAAACCCAAGTCAGTTGCGCCAGTGTATTTCATTATGTCTGTGGTGAGGATATAGATTTATACGTTCACAGAAGTAAAGAGACAAAGGCCCGTTAGAAAGGCTTTAATCTTCTAAAACTGGAGTACAGGAGCTGTAACAGAAAAGGAGATACGTGAGATATATATACGAGAAAAAGATGAGTTAATGAATCGATACATTCTTCCCCGCTGCAAAATGAACATGTTGCTGAACACTATGACTCTCGATTTCGAAGGGAATATGGATGAAGTCTCTGCTGGCTCTCTTTTAAAAGTTCGTATGTTGAAGGAGTGCTGACGTTTGATTCATCCTTGTGAAAAATCGTTGAATGGTCATCTTCGTCGGTATTGTCATTTTGAGAGACAAAGTCAGTCTGCATTTCATTTGATTGTTCATCACCACGTGGGGCCAAATGTCGCAAGGAGACAGTTTGTTCTTTGCCATTACGGAGGCGCACATGTGCATACCGTGGATTACATTCCAAAACTTCTACTTCATCAACTGAAGGACTGTACTTCGAAGGACGAGCAAACTTTTTTAAAAGAACGGTAGTTCCTGGTGAAAGCCAACTGGGAATGGACGTTCCTGTTGCGGCTCTTCGATTGAAACTCATAAAACGTTCGTGAGGAGTTACGTTTGTAGCAGTACATAACAACGAACGGACAGAGTGCAACGCCTCGAGAAGTACGAATTCCCAGCTGTCTAGGGACAAATGCTTGGATTTTAGGGTTAAGTTTATGGCTTTCCAAAGAGTGGAGTTAAAACGTTCCACTTGGCTATTACCTTGTGGGTTATACGGTGTTGCTCTGCTAGTTGCAACGCCGCGATTGTGCAAGAACGACTTGATTTCATTGGACATGAAAGCAGAACCACGATCCGAGTGAACATACGCGGGAAATCCGAATAGAGAAAAGAGTTGATAGAGACAGTTCAGTACAGTGGCAGAGGAAGTATCGGGACATGGGTAGGCAAATGGAAATCGTGAATACTCGTCTACTATAGTCAGAATGAATGTATTTCGAGTTTTCGAAGGAATAGGTCCTTTGAAGTCTATGCTCAATCTCTCAAATGGTTGCGTAGCCTTGATGAGATGAGCAGCATCAGGTTTATGGAATTTTGGTTTAACTTCCGCACACACATTACATCCGGAAGTCATTTGTTTTACTTCTTGAGTGGAAAACGGCAAGTTTTTTGATCGGACATAATGTAAAATACGTGTAACACCTGGGTGGCACAAGGCATCTTGGAGTGATTTCAGATTCGAAGACTGTGTTGAGGCGCACGTAGCTTTTGACAAAGTGTCAGTCGCCTGGTTGTCCCTACCAGGCCGATACACAATATCATAACGAAATTCCGATAATTCTAAGCGCCAAAGTAAAGTTTTATCATTTTTAACCTTGCTTTTATGCTTTTCATCAAACATAAACGCCACATAGCGTTGATCTGTTATGAGTTTGAAGTGAACTCCAATGAGGTAATGTCTCCACTTACGGCAAGATTCGACGATAGCGTAAGCTTCTTTTTCGACTGATGAATGATTTCGTTCAGAAGGCGATAATGTCCTATAAAAGAAGGCGTCAGGCCTCCCTTCTTGATTTAAGGTTGCAGCTATAGCAATGTCAGATGCATCTGTCTCCACTGTCAACGGTGTTTTGGGGTCAATTGATACAACAGCAGCATTTTCAAGTTCCGCGTTGAGACCGTTGAATGCTTGTAACACATGAGGTGGGAGCGGGAAAGTTGAATTATGTACCAATAGTGAGATTTTGTCGGAAAATAGCGAAATCCAATGTAAGTAATAAGCAAACATGCCGATCACTCTTTGATGTGATTTATTGTCACGGGGGGTGGAAGATCTCGTAAAGCGCGAAAACGTTCCGGGTCGGGCTTGATAATATCTTCCGAAACTTCATAGCCCAAAAGTGTGATTTTACTACCAGCCAAAATGGATTTATCGTCATTAAATGTAAGGCCATGCTCTCTAACAACGTTTAAAAATCGGGTGTAATTCTCATCATGTTGTTTCTTGTCACGACCACAAATAGTGACATTATCAACGTAGGCAAAAACATCAGTCAAGTGTGCATTGTTGATGATAGAATCGATTATGCGTTGAAAGCAAGCAATGGAATACGACGAAACTGGTATAGATTACCACAAGCCTCAAAAGCCGTGTAAATTTTGTCTTCATCACGGATCGGCACTTGATGGTATGCACTTTTTAAATCAAGCGTCGTAAATATCTTGTACCGAGCAATTTTTCGATCATTTCGTCGTTTTGTGGCAAAGGGTATGCGTCGAGTTGCGTAAAGCGATTTATGGTACGACTGTAATCAACCACCATCCTGCGTTTGTGGTTTTCGTTACAGGTTATTAAAACCTGTGCCCTCCATGGCGATCTGGAAGGTTCAATAATATCGTCACCAAGCAGTCTTCCGATTTCGTTTTCAATGAAATTCTGATCCGCCGGTGTCAAACGTCTGGATTTTGTTGCAATTTGTCCGGCAATCGGGTGAAAGTGAACCAAACAAAGTTGGCAGTTCCACACGCGCAGGATTTAACGCAAATAAGGAAAGCGTTGGTTTCGAACCACCAAAAGATATGTTTACGTCGCTATGTTGCAGCAGGAAGTCATGCCCGAGAATCACATCAGAACATAATTGAGACCGTATTGAAAGCTTGACATGCTTGTAAGTGAGATCATTATAATGCATATCTACGAAACAATGTCCTTCTGTCTGAGTCAACAAGTTTGTAGAAGCCATTGTTATACTTGTACGAGATTGATAGACTTTCCACTTGTGAGAATGGACGATACTAGCTGATATATAGCTGTCCGAACTGCCAGTATCGATTGAAGCGTCAAGTGTAACACCGTTTGCGGTAACTGGAATAACGGTACGTGCAAGAGAAGATGGAACTGCAGCAATCCATGAGTTCGAGATGATCTTGGGGCGTACTGACGCGACCTGTTTGGAAACGGAAGCCGATTTACACACACGCTGAAAATGTCCGATTTTGTTACAGTTTTTACAGGTGGCATCCCGTGTAGGGCACTTATTTCTAGGGTGTTTGTTATAGCCACAAAAATAACACTTCAGAGTGACAGCTGCTGAGTTATGGAGACTGGGTGATGTGGGAGAATCGGTAGGGTTCGATTGTATGGTACATATTTCGTTGGTGGGTATATGCGTAAGACAACGACTGAAGCTCTGCCGCTTCAAGAGTTCGGGCGTGCGTGAATGCCTTATCAATGCATAAAGAATCGTGTTCCAGGAGTCGCTGACGAATAGTATTCGAAATAATTCCTCTGATAAACGAATCACAGATAGTTTCGTCACAATATTCCCTAGCTGTCACTGCCTTGAAGGAACAGTCTTTGGCGAGACGTTTCAATTTTTGTATATATTGGTCTAATGATTCACCAACTTGCTGTTTACAAGTACATAGCAGGTGTCTCGCATACACGATATTTTTAGGTTTTATATACAGTGAATTAGCCGATTCGTATGATTCACAGTCGACAACAAAGTCGAAAATATCCGTACCGATAACATTAGCGAGTATAGAGAATTTTTCATCCTCATTAACACCGAGAGATGTGAATGTATAGAACCAGTGCTTCCACTGTTTACCGGCATTATGAGAAGTTGGATCCACGTCGAAACGCTCAGGTCGGAGTGCTTTGTCCATCAGAATTTAATCTTCTAATCTTCTCTCGGTGTTAACGAGGACGAAAAATTCCACATACTCGCTAATCTTATCGGTACGGATATTTTCGACTTTGTTGTCGACTGTGAATCATACGAATCGGCTATTCGTGTTCTTAATTTACTGTATATAAAACCTAAAAATAACGTGTATGCGAGACACCTGCTATGTACTTGTAAACAGCAAGTTAATGAATCATTAGACCAATATCTACAAAAATTGAAACGTCTCGCCAAAGACTGTTCCTTCAAGGCAGTGACAGCTAGGGAATATTGTGACGAAACTATCCGTGATTCGTTTATCAGAGGAATTATTTCGAATACTATTCGTCAGCGACTCCTGGAACACGATTCTTTATGCATTGATAATGAATTCACGCATGTCAGAACTCTTGAAGCGGCAGAGCTTCAGTCGTTGTCTTACACACATACCTATGTACCCACCAACGAAATATGTACCATACATTCGAACTCTACCGATTCTCCCCCATCACCCAGTCTCCATAACTCAGCAGCTGTCACTCTGAAGTGTTATTTTTGTGGCTTTAACAAACATCCTCGAAATAAGTGCCCTGCACGGGATGCCACCTGTAAAAACTGTAACAAAATCGGACATTTTCAGCGTGTGTGTAAATCGGCTTCCGTTTCCAAACAGGTCGCGTCAGTATGCCCCAAGATTACCTGGAACTCATGGATTGCTGCAGTTCCATCTTCTCTTGCACGTACCGTTATTCCAGTTACCGCAAACGGTGTTACACTTAACGCTTTAATCGATACTGGCAGTTCGGACAGCTATATATTAGCTAGTATCGTCCATTCTCACAAGTGGAAAGTCTATCAATCTCGTACAAGTATAACAATGGCTTCTACAAACTAGTTGACTCAGACAGAAGGACATTGTTTCGTAGATATGCATTATAATGATCTCACTTACAAGCTTTCAATACTGTCTCAATTATGTTCTGATGTGATTCTCGGTCATGACTTCTTGCTGCAACATAGCGACGTAAACATATCTTTTGGTATTTCGAAGCCAACGCTTTCCTTATTTGCGTTAAATCCTACTCGTGTGGAACTGCCAACTTTGTTTGGTTCACTTTCACCCGATTGCCGGCCAATTGCAACAAAATCCAGACGTTTGACACCGGCGGATCAGAATCTCATTGAAAACGAAATCGGAAGACTGCTTGGTGACGATATTATTGAACCTCCCAGATCGCCATGGAGGGCACAGGTTTTAATGACCTGTAACGAAAACCACAAACGCAGGATGGTGGTTGATTACAGTCGTACCATAAATCGCTTTACGCAACTCGACGCATACCCTTTGCCACGAATCGACGAAATGATCGAAAAAATGGCTCGGTACAAGATATTTACGACGCTTGATTTAAAAAGTGCATACCATCAAGTGCCGATCCGTGATGAAGAGAAAATTTACACGGCTTTTGAGGCTTGTGGTAATCTCTACCAGTTTCGTCGTATTCCATTTGGGGTAACCAACGGCGTTGCTTGTTTTCAGCGCATAATCGATTCTATCATCAGCAATGCACACTTGACTGATGTTTTTTTGAATCACTACATTGTCCTAATTTTTATCCGGTATATTATTATTATATTAAATTTGATGAACAAACAAACAAACAAAACAAAAAATCACAAAATCGCATGCAGTGAAGCTACAAATACAAGCTGCTTTTTGCGCATTTGCTTTTGCATATTTCGCTTGCCCGCTTTCCTGTTTTTTTCACGCGCTTGATTATCTGCTTTTCCTACTTCATATTGCTTGGCACTTTGTCTGGCTCCAGACTTGTGCTTCATGATGATGATGATGACACTGTTCGGCAGTATTCTTATCACCTACTCCAGCTTTTGCTAAGAAAAAGCAGACTGCTCCATCAGTCGCTCTGGATCGGTTACGGACGAGAGCTCACGGTCTCATGTAGACTTTCTTGCTACTTTCCTGCTCTTAATCGGGATTTGAGCATCCAGACTGTATCACTACTCATATATTGTTCTATTCAGTCGCAACGTATTCACTTGCATGTTTACAAGTAACTTATTTTTCATTTTCGTTTAAATTACCGTGTCTTCCGCTCAGATAACGTTTCATCCGCTATGGACGTGAACAAGCATTCCTTACCCAACGGTCTTTCTTGTGAAAAATCACCCGTAAACCATGTGGCGGAATTTTGCGATGTCACTGAACGACCGTTTACGGCGTCATCATCGGTATGTTTTCACTCGCTCGACTGTTAAAAGGGATTCGTTTACTTGTACTCTTCATCAAAATACCGGTTTATTTAGAGGTCATGATTCTGTTGAATCGAGATTATCGCACAAAACAAACGCAGCTGTAATTTGTATCGTTTTTCCTCTATACAGCGCAGCGGGACGGGCCTTGTTTCAGACCAAATGGTTACCAGCGAATCGCAACATTGTAATGACACTGAAAGTGAGTCCTTTTGTGTATCTATTCACTTGTGGCTATTTAATTTCGAGTTGGTCAGCTTCTGGATCCCGGTTACTAGACAACTGATTAATGTGTATTTATTCATTTGTATTCCCAAGACTGCATTACGTCGCTCTCTTTCGTGTGCTCTTGCCCACATTTCAGCATGTAGCGTTATTTTGCATTATATACTCGCTCTCGCTAATTCTGATAAAACCAACTAAATACTATTTGTCGCTTCTGGATCTACCAATGTGTCTGTGGTCTTGATAATGTTGCCTTTTCCTCCACCGGAAAATGTTTCTTGAACGACAATAAAATTCAGCATTTGGAATTCTACTACAGGCAAATATTCAACAAATAGGTACATGCTGATCGAAGATATTTGCAAAAATTTGCCTACCCTATTAACAAGTCGCTTTGTCTTTTTTAACTTGAATTTGTTTTGATTTCTCTCATAATTTTAGCCTCCTTCGCAATTGAACTGCTTCGACGTTTTGAACGTCTGCAAACACTTCCTCGGAGTTCCACAGTCAGTCCAGTTCAGAATGCGTCAAACTCTGAATCTCAACTCGTCCGCCGACACAGTAGCAGATCTCTAAGTGACCGAAGCAGACTGCGTGTAAATTTCGCTTCAACCGAACCCGTTGAGCAAAAAGATCTGCGTCGGACGATACCTGTTTGTTCTCTATCTGATGCGGAATTGTTCGAATCCCATTCTACTCCCAACCGAGGTCCACGCATTTCTCCCGTGAACAAAGGTGATGCTTCAACATGTTTCCCGATAATATTTTGTCGCTTTTAATCATGCTACGCTCCGACGTTACGAAGCTTTGTGAAATGTAGAGTGCTTTTGGTCTGTGTTGACAACGTTATTTTGTACTCGTTATCTGCAGTAGTGAACCGCACCCAAAGAAGCACTACTACTAGTAACATTATTTGTCTTTGTTTTCTTTCTTGGCCTACCCGTCTTGAAGCTGCGCTCTGCAATTCCTCTTCCATATGCGTGCATTCTGTGTCTATTGAGACCTTCGCAAAATTGGAAACTTTCATGAAATCAAGCGAATAATCGTTTAGCACTGTGGTTTACTGATATATTCTAAAGGGATTATTATGTGGACTGTTAACAACAATACGGCTTATCTGGTCCGCCGTCATCAGCTGTATAGCGCCTGGACCCCTTTCAACAGTCATCGGTATCATCGGCTCCTCTCTCCTCGAGATTTAGTGTCGGTCAACGCGTTGACTGTTTACATCCAGATGTGAAAATCACTATGGATTATGTATTTAAACATCGTTGTTAGTTGTCAAAACCCCATCAAACCGTCGTTCCAAGTTCCAGCTTTGCTTTAATCTGTGTCGATATGTTCCATTCAATTGTCCCGTGTTCGGGTCAATCAGTATTTAAAAATAGTTGAAACTAAGCAATTTTCATCGTTTCGTAACCGACTCCCTCTTGTCTCGTTCACTTGATCTCATGAACTTTCTGTGCTCTAAGCGTAACATTACTCAAATGGTTTGTTTTCAAACTCTATTTGTGTTTCTCGCTGGCGCTTGATGCATTTTTTCATTCCTGTTTTTCATCTTTTTTTACCAGTCAACAAAACTAATTGATTTACGCATTATTTCGACATTTTAGTTTTACCAAGCTACCTTAGCATTTCTCTGGCTGCCTTTGGCTATTCTGGCCATAATCTCGACCCATGGGCGCTACGCGAGACAAACACGTCTCGACCGAACACACTTTCAATTTCCCTGTCGCCGTCCAAACTAAATCAGACCGCCAGCCAAAACGACCCGATTTCTTGTCACCTCCAAACGAAACCATCTGCTCCTCCGCCGTCTGTTTTGCATTCCCTTTCGTCTGGAATCCTTGAGGAATCCAAGTTCACCGTTGTGGTAACCAAACAAAACGGTCTTACAATTTCAACGACGATAGATTCGAACGAAGTGAGTATTTGTATTAATTAAATTTCCACAACTGCGCTTCATTATGCATATTTTGTTTGCAAACCCGTAAATGAACAGCTTTTAGAGGCTTAAATCCCTTGGGCTTACATTCAACTACTGGTTCCTTGTTATTCATACTCGTATGTATGTAGGAAATCACAAGCGTAATCCAAGCGAATGCCGCACAGTCAAAAACTGCACGTGTATTAAAATACTGTCAGGTTGCCCAGGCCTAGACAGATATGGGAGAGGAAAATAGCAATGTCAGTGAGACTCCAGCGTTTTCCGCATGCAACTCAGTACCGGTGGCATATCAGTTTAGCACGGTGTTAGTTGCACAGCACAGAGGTGCTGCACGTTTGCGCATCAGTGGTGATAACAGTCAGATTATCTTGAAAAACGGTAAATAAAAATATACTTTCAGGTCCTTGTTAACTGAGGTTGATACTTAGCCTGCATGTGAGTACCCTGAAAAGTGGGTATCTTTATAGGTTTGGTTGGTTTACTTCGATCAATTATGCAGATCGATACCGTTCATTTTTATTTAACAAAGTGTAATCCTCCACTGCCTTGCGGGATACCCGATCGCGGGAAAGGCTTCGGGAGAAAACCCTGATGAAAAATCTGGAACAGAGTCTGGTAGACGGTTAGTTGGTGCACACCATCTCTTTCTGGCCACTCCCTGCTGCCTTACTTGGTTGTGCATAGGCTAGAGAAGCTGACTCGAACAAACGCCGAGTGGTGCTGGGGACGCCGCTTTGTACCCAAATTCCCAAGAATCTTCATTGAAGCCGACTCATCCTCCAGGAGGAGATAGTCGCACACTAACAAACAATCCCCTTAAACCTTTTGTGGTACAAGTCGATAACACAATCGCTGGCTACTGCGTGTCTCATTTTGGCGAACCGCTTGTTTTTTCAGGCGACACGCTTACGAACGTTGTCTTTTTAATGGTCGATTTGGGTCAAAGACCTTGTGTTTCGGTGATGAACGCGTGTGACATGCAAACGCGCCAAGCTGCTGTTGTCTGGTCTCTTGTGTGTGTCAGACAGATGACTCATACACATCTAATCTGACGATATATTGGATATTCTATCCACAGGACACAAACTTCTTCTGCCGACATTTTGCGGGAAATTGTGCTTTCCTTTGGGTTGATAGAATCGATGCCGAAGCGCATGATTCCCGCCTTGTCAGTATGTGTAATCTAATCCGAATATAATGTTAGGTCATTTTTTAACCTTTCTCCATCATAGTTTAAAGTCGAACCATCTTCGGAAAAACTTAGACTTTGTATGGCCTGCGGGGCTCTAAGTTGGCCTGGCTATGAACGAGGAAATCGAGTAGTATAGCGAGTAGGGCAAGTTTTCGGTTACAGCACATCGCAATTTTCGTTAACTTTACAGCCGGGTTAGATTGAGCTACCACCGGTACCAAGCTGTATGCGAAAACACGCTGTAGTCTCACTGCCATTTCCACTTTCTTATATCTGTCTAGCTCATGGCAACCTGACAGTATCTTAGCCCACGCGCAGTCTCTGACTGTGTTGCACTTTGCCTGAATAGGGGCTTGTTATTTCACACACACAAACAAACAAACTCTTAGTATTGCCATTACGTCTTAAAGTGCGTTTGCATCGATTATGTAACCCGATTTATTGTACAACCAATCGTGCGTTTCAACTTAGTGATTTAACATTAAGGGATTATCCTAGGAGTAAAATTAATCGATTTCGACAGATAACCCGGAAATTGAGCGTATATTTTGTTGACAGTGGCATTCACAGCACAACATTATGTCATCACCATTATTCTTGAACTGTAAGTAAGGTGCCACGTTTATCTGAGAAGCAGTTTGTTATCCTCACGGAAGGCTGATTTGGCGTAAACCTCTGTCTTGGTTTCCAGACTCAAGAGCATTTCGTGATTTGATTCGGCACCGCGCCAAATGAAAACAGCTTATGAAAGTAATGCTAACTTACGGAATGATAATTGCGCCACAAGCTTCAGGATCGTTTCGTTGAATTTTATCTAAATAAGCGTGTCGTTCTCATAGTTCAACAACGTCATTTGATCTTAACAACTGTGGAACACCATATATCCCCGGCAGAGCTTGTTAATCGCGCAGAAACGAGCAACGATGTCGAACACTCGTATTTCGTGGTTGCGAAATGTCTGCAGTCCGAATTCATCGACCATTCACGTGTCGTTAGATGGTTACTATTTGTATTATGTATGTATGTATGTATGTATGTATGTATGTATGTATGTATGAAAGCACAAGCCTGATCCAGGCAAAGTGCCGCACAGTCAGAGACTGCACGTGGGCTAAGATACTGTCAGGTTGCCCAGGACTAGACATATATGAGACAGAAAAAAAGAATAGGAAATGGCAGTGAGACTCCAGCCTGTTTCAGCATGCAGCTCACTACCTCTGGCCGATCAATTTAGCACAATACAAAATACTGCACGATTGCACATCCGTGCGTGTATTACTGAAATAAGTACTTTAAATGGACATCTTTTTGTTGCCGAATGTAAAGACAATTATGGGCTTTTGGCTCCATATGTTGGTTGACAGTGTCATTGTATTACTCATTGCATAATTCTGCTTCGTCTTGTGATTTATACTCACGATATCAGTACCAAAATTTTAAAGACGTTGTTCTGCATAATGTGTATTGAGATGTAAGGCTTCACGAATACCGAGAAAACAATCCAAAGCCGTATAGCCATTTGTCTTATGTGTACGAACTTCAGTCTATCAATCGTACCCACATATTTGTGTGTTTTGTTGATGTGGTGCGCTTTTTACATTACACACTGTACGTGAAGCTAGTTTTTTTTCATTCATAAAAGTTGAACTTCAGACTACTCTAGTTATTGTTTTCGACACTGTCTGTGGTCCATTTCGCCATAGTATTGTGTTTTATGGTTCGCTTTGTGTGCTCAACTATCCAAGGTTCAAGTTTTGTGGGTTTTTCGAACCAGCAAATTGACGAGCAGCAAATGTAGATAAGCAAACACGTGAAGAGTAAGCGATAAGCGAAATATGCAAATGCATATAACCAGCCTCTTATTTTATCACCTGACACGTTTGATCCGTTAGCCCTGATTAGCGAAACTACCTCTTTATGTCTGCCGTCGATTCCTGTTTCAATATTGACTTCGCTCTTAGCCTACGTGCAGTCTCTGACTGTGCGACACTTTGCCTGGGTCAGGCTTGTGATTTCATACATACATACCTACAATTATTCAGCAACCTATATTTGCTGTGGCTCCTATAAGTCTCTTTTGAGCTCCCTGCTCTTGCCTTGTGGTTAGATCATCGGAACGAGAGCTCGTGATTGGCACTCTCCACGATTACACGCCACATTCTCGGCATTACATACAACACTTATTTATATTGGTTTAACTGTTGATCACATCCCGCACGCATGCGTTTTGTTTTCACTTACATGCACATACATTTAAATGTAGTTTACCTGTTCCTGGTTTCGCTTAAGTCGTGTTTTTCGATAATTTTATTACCCCAAACGGATCAGCTATACATTTGTTCTTTGATGTACACTTCAAGGTCTCTCCTTGCCTTTCGCCTTCCGATCAAAGTGGATCAATGGCTGATCGCATGCGCGTATGGCGACCCAAGGTGAGCTCTATTGTTTTGGCGACGGTCTGTATTAAACCACAAGCTTGGAGCCGTGCAGTGCCACAAATTCATAGACTGCACATGGGCTAAGCTACTTTCGGGTTACTTAGGCCTAGATAGATGTAAGAAGAGAGAGAATTGGTGATGAGACACCAGCGTGTTTCCGTATTCAAATCACTACCGGTTGCAAATCAATCTAGCGGAGTGTTACTTACTCAGTGCGGAAGTACTACACGGCGAACATGTTTCTAGCAACCAACATTGTAATATTTGGTACTATAATAATACTACCGCTTTCGCTCTAAATATCGCGCAGGCAAAACAGATGCTTGGGACACCAGGCTGCAGAATGCACTAACTCGCGGCTTTTCCCATTTAACGGTTATCTTGATTTCAAACTGTCTATACCACAAACAAAGTTAAACTTGTATGCCACTGTTATATAGGTTTCTTACAAAGAACCACGATGTTCAAATACTGAATCACAAAGTGATTCCTAGCCAAGCGCTCAAGGCACATATTAAAGACCAATGTATTGTGGTGCTCATATCCCCATACCTTACACACCATTACCGGTTTCTGGCTGTTTGCCGTCATCAGGTGGAGACAGTAAGATCAGGTTCAGTGAGTCTTGAAATAGTGGAAAAGCGGTAAACAAAGTTAAACTTGTATGCCACTGTTATATAGGCTAACTGAACCTGATCTTACTGTCTCCACCTGATGACGGCAAAGAGACAGAAACCGGTAATGGTGTGTAAGGCATGGGGATGTGAGCACCACAATACATTTGTCTATACCTCATTTTACTGTCTGCCGGATACGAGAAAACCGATTAAAATTGTCGTATGGTGTAAGTGTAGGAATGTGGGGTCATTTGTCTGGATCCTGATCGAGCCTTTTTGCGCTATATCCACAGCCTGTGGAGCTTCAGGGATTGACATATTGTTGCAGTTTTCATTTGTCAATTTAATTCACAAATTAGTCCCCAGATACGTGTCACCTATAACCTGCTGTTGCGTGGACCGTATTATTTTGATATAATAATCAAACTGGTTTAATGTGTTCAAAGTAAATACTTTGTCAGTATCTCAGTATTTGGCCATTTTATCGAACTAGATGGAATTTATGTACTCTTCCGTTTTTCAGCCTGTCTGGTGTTTGCTCACCACACCAAATCTTGTGATTGTGGTTCCGGTAGCATTCATTTTGCAATCACCGCCACAAAATTCTCATCTCAGCAAAACAAAAAACAGAGTTTTCTCTCTTATTCTTTGCACGATCGATCGATCGCTCAATTTACGTCCACCAATCATGGAGATGGAATGTAGCCATTACACTTTTTTATGTGTAGCACACAAAATTGTGTCTCAATCAATCCGATCGCCGCGCACTCTCGGTGTTTCTCAGTCTCATTGTTTCTTTGCTTGTTTCCGCTCAGACTCGAAATCATACCGCAACATCGGAGGAACAAGAGCATTGGCAGCGATCGTCGTTGATTATGATGGCTGTATCCCAGGCGAGTCCTAGGCCGAAAGCGCAGTCTATTGATTTGGAACAAGTTGCCGATGAGGGTAAGTGAGCGCACACCATTTACGTACACTTCATGTTGATGTGTGGTATTGAATGCTATCGCTTAGACATACTATAATGGTACATATATTTATATCGTAGCTTGAAATGCTGCTAGCCTTTCAATTTTTTTCTCACAGAATCTCAACAGCTAACAAAAGATGCCACAGCGCACATGAACGGGCATGATCTTGATCCCGAACTGAAGTCGACTATGATCGATGCTCCCAAGGACACTTCACTCTGTATTTCAGACGCGCAGGGCTTTCTCCGAGAACTTGCCCACACTCAGAGTGAAATCATGACGTCCGTGGAACAGACGGAGCGTTATTTGGAGAATGAAACTTTTGATAATGAAGGTGATTTTATCTCGCTCCGTTGCACTCCTGTTAGCATTTTCTCACCTTATTATCAGTAACGTCGATTCTCCTATTTTAGCATTTCTCCTTATGTGTGGGCAACTTGGTTATATTAGCTTGCGTGCCATATAGCTGACTGCGCTTCATTGCCTCATTCCAAACTTGTGATTTACGTTTTAGCTATTATGTTTCAATTAAACTTTGCTATTGTTATTTATACTTATCGTGGCTGCCTTACCGCCCTTTGAACGCTTCTTGGATTAAACAGTTCTATGCAACACACTTATTTGATCCATCTCTCCTTAGGGCTCGTTTGAATTTCGCCGTAACCCGTAATCATCGTACTATGCACTTAATCTACATCGGTTGGTGGAAGCAGCTCTCTGTTGTCATTAGTGTTATCATGCGGATTTCTCACTGTTCTGTCATGTCACATAGCCCCTTCCGTTACCCATTTTCACCTGCTGTTTTAGTTGTGTCTTAGTACTACGACAATCTATTTCTATTCCCCCTCATATCTGTCTAGGCCTGGGCAACCTGACAGTATTTTAGCCCACGTGCAGTCTCTGACTGTGAGGCACTTTGCCTGGATCAGGCTTGTGCTTTCATACATACATACATACATACTGCGACAATCAGGTCGCTCTGGAGATGCTAAGTAAGCGGTTGTACACCTTCGTTGTTGTTTCTCTTATCTGTCTTGTCGAGTCGTGGATGCCCGTGTTTTCTTTCTTGTTCTCTCTGGTTGTGCTCGATTGAGATTGCATACTTGTGTAAACAACATCCAGTGCTCATTCTCTACAGACCCACTTTTATTTTACTTTTTTGTGATTCGGAAATAAAGTCACATCATATTCCTCCATTTGTTTTGGTATAGTTTCCGGTTTGCTCCGTGCTGCCGTTGGCAAGGCACGTTTGCTGGTCTCTGAAAAGTTTGTTCAATTTCGTGGACTTTGCCAGCAAAACATCGACTGGGAAGAATCGCAAAAATCCAACACTGCTGTTTCCGGAGATTTGATGCCAACATTGTTGAGTGACCTGGAAGGATTTTGGGAAGTGGTGAAACTCCAAGTAACGGATGTTCGTCGAATGTTTGATCAAATCGCTAAGCTCAAGGAAAACGGCTGGAAGGTGTTAGAACCCGTGGTGGAATCCGACTTACCGACCGTTGCCAAGCCGCTTTCCAATGGAAAGGTATGAACTCTCTCATTCACCCATTGACTTTGGTTACTGTGACAACATAAGGCGTTGCTACCACTGCCTCCTTTGTCCTCGGGTGGCGAAATGCAGCGAAGCCTTGACCTTGGTTTGCAGCCCATCATAAAACAGATATTTCGAGAGAAAATGTTTTTCTTTAATTCGTCACCAACGAATTTTTTGTCCGTGTTTATTTTGCTGCTCATTATTCGGAGATTATTCACTTTAATCAGCATCAAGAAGCACAAGTCTTTACGCTATATTATCTAAAATGTTAAATCATTTTGTTGATCATCAATATGTTTGTCATCAGTCAGTGATGTTTCCCTTTCATTCAGACGTCCAGGCGGAAAACCTCGGTTTCCCAAACCCTCGAGAGCGAGTGTGCTCGCTTGAAAGCACGCGAACGATTGCAATCAATCAAACGGGAAATGCGCGCGAAAAAACTCAGCGAACCGTCTAACGAAGCCAACGACTGTTTTCTAATTATCGAGTGAGCAGATGGCGCCTTCACCACGAACCTGCCGTTCGAAGCCTTCCACTGTTCTGTGACGCCTAGTCTTTCGTGAACAGACACTCATCATTGTTCCATTGCTGCATCTTGGATCCATCTTTTTTTAGTTCTCCCCCGTTTTAGTCCCCGCGATTTTTCTATTGTGATGCTGCTGCGGCACTGCCGCCGGTGTTCGTTTTTTACCTATTTACACTTTAATGAGGTTTGGGCTTCCGATTTATTTATGATTGAGTACCGTCCACTTTTGTGCACGAGATCGTTGGCCTTTTTTTATAAATGTACACGAATTCCAATGAATTTGATCAGTGACATTTGGTTTTTTCTCGAATTTGGTGGCCTTAGAATGAATGCTGACCATCCTTGGTAGTCGTTCAGCATGGCAGGTTGGCAAAACGTTCGAGTGTGATAGGGAGGCGCAGATTTTTCTTCAGCGTATCATCATCGCAACTGGTTGCACCACGCATGTCAAAGGGGTGAATCGAAATCTCTGTCTCAGATGCGGCCGCTATTGATGACATCAAACGGTTTCCTACTCATGAGTTGGAGTTCTCATTCAAGCTATATTTAATTGTGTGTCATACGTGACGACGCAGTGATGAAATGTGTTTCTGAGGTCGGTTTGTATGACCGCGGCATCGCTTGATCTATTGACGGATTCTGTATCAGATGAAGCCACTTACGCGAAGTTACAAGCGACCGCACACTGAATAAGGTCAGGAATAGCTCGAACTATTCTTGAAACACGTACACAGGTTTTCCTCTGACCACCTTGGGCTGTTTAGTTACATACCACAATTCAAACGGTGGAAACACTCAGTTTACAAAGTTTTCGAGGTCGATGATCTAATCACTTGGTTGATGGTTATCGACCAACCGATTCGGAAAATTAAAATCGCTTTATTTTCGTTCTGCTTCGTCGAGCGATGCACACTGAGCATTGATCCAAATATAATCGCAAGCCCATATTGTTGTTAGTTTGCCAGACTCCATCGATTTTAGATCGGGTCAACAGATGTTTCGTCGGGTCACTTAATGATCCCTTATGTCTAGACGTTAAAACAAAATCGTCCCTGTTTTCGAGGTAATTTGCTTTTCGATTGCATGTGGCCTAACAGTTGTTGTTCGCCGAACTTATGGACGTTTCGACATCAAAGTAGGTGACATCAAACAAAATCTTTTGCGGGGTGCTCGAATTTGCTGGGTCGTTTACTCTGCGGTCCAATAAGATTTTTGATAGGATGATCATTCTATTGTGCCTCGTTAATTAGCGTGACCATCGCAATTACTTTACTTTTGTGCGACTATCCTTTGTAGGATGAGTCGGCTTCAATTGTAGCTGTCTCACTGCCACTATTTTCATTTTTCCGAAATTTGACAAATTGCTCTCGTCTTCGCCGTTCATTTGTGGTCAGATTTCTTCCCACTACTAAGTGAGCTGATATCATGTGATATTCAGGAAAGAAACGTGATTCTTCCAAGATGTTTGCATTTACCTAAATCTCATTATGACCCAGGTTATGTATGTATACATAAAGATCACTAGTTTGATTCAGAAAACGTGCCGTACAGTCACCGATACCAAGATACGGTCAGATTGCCCAGGCTTACTTACTTTTACTTTTGTGCGACTATCTCCTGGAGGATGAGTAGGCTTCAATGAAGATTCTTGGGAATTCGGGTACAAAGCGGCGTCCCCAGCACCACTCGGGGTTAGATATATGAATGAAAATAGAAATGACAGCGAGACCCCAGCGTGTTTCTGCGTGTCTTGCGCTAGGTTATAGGCTTTTGCTCGATGAAGATCTGAACACGGACGCTGGAACTGTCGATTGCTGTTAGGAAATCGACTATACTGGTAGCTACTTATGACGGTTATGTTAACTGGCATTTGTTTGTAGCTTAACCTGGATGTGTAACCGTTTAATTTGAGTGCGTAAAACAAATTTTAACTTCAGGGTCATTTTGAGGAAATGCATTGAGCATTCCCGATTAAACTGTCGCCGTAACTTTTACGCAGTCTGGTATGCTTTGTGTGGAGCAGCTTACCACCGGAAATTGTTTTCTCGCCAAATGAAATGATCTTCACACAGACGTTATGATTTTTTATATTGAATAATATCGTGTTAACCCTAGTTCACTGATTATCCTTAGTGCTTCCATTTTACACACCTTGAAAAACAAATCCAAATTTATTTTGGTCGAAATTTCCCCCCTCCGTGTCGTAATTTGAATAACTTTTGCTCCTTTCAACCACATGAAGCAAACACGAAAGTTCATTGTTTTAAGTTTTGTACATTTATCCTATTGTATTCTACAGCTATTTGATTTTTTCATTATAAATCTTGAATGTACCTTTGCACCACGTTTTAATTTCGTTTCTAGACACCCTTGCTATGTAGGTGGCAAACTTGTGAACCTCTTCGAGAGGTAAAAATGCCGGATGAAACACAACTTTGGATTAACTACTATCAAATTGAAGTATAAATATATCACATCATGATATAATCGCAAATCGTGAACGTTTTCGATTCCAGGTTTTTATGAGTGCCCAAATTTTCAAAGTGGATTTAGATTAAAAATTATGGAGCTTTTAAGGAAATAACTGCAGAGGCCTGTAACCAACCTTTGCAGAGAATTTTAGCAGTTTTCGCAGCCATGGTGATTTATATAGTCGAATAGACCCGAGCCCCGGTGAGATTAGTACGAAGTTCAGCCATGAAAAACTCGCCAGATTGAGTTCAGATTGTAAAGTTTTTTTCTTAACACTTGTTTCCTCTTACCATAAATCCATACATTTGTTGTCTTGTTACAAACACCTACCATAACTTTCTATATTCGTAGATGCTTTATTTTGGCATTAAAAGTTATTTTCTCCTCGCTAATCCATGTTAAACTATGTTCAAATCATTACGGTTTAAATGGTATTTAATGAAGAATTATAGCATTTTTCTTGCGATATACGCAAAATGTGCAAGTGGGTAAGTCGGTGGATGTTGCCGCAACATCAATGTGCACTCGGTGATAACATTTATGTGACTATTTTTGTTTCTTGTTGATACATTTGGCATTTTGGTAGCTTCAACAGTTTTACTTAGCCTCAGCACTGTAGATCTGAGCCTTATTATGCTGACATGATTTGGGAATGCCTTCCGTTAATGGGATTAGTGACTCACAGTTTACCGTGTAAGCATTGTGAAACGGAGATTTTCGCTTCTCAACTTTCGCGCGTGTCCTGTCCCCATTGGACATAATCATACACCCATGATTCGAAATAAGCAGAGGGCATTCTGGATTCGAACAGAAGATTGGCCGGGTGATGGTTAGGATCTAGAGGCAACTGGTCCCCAACTAGTTGACAACTTTGACAATTCCATATTTGCATTCATTTTTTTTCCTACACATTACGCCGCGAACGGTTTCGTGTTGTTTGCACACCCATCAGATAGGGACAGTAACGAACGGGGCACGCATGTTCTGAAAACTGTAGAAGACACTGTTGGCTAAGGCTTGTGTTACCAACCTGTTCAATCGCATGTATGCACATCTGTATTGGGTTAGACCCATAGGCTCGTCCAAAAATCCAGCATTTATTTATTATCATATCTCAGTTTTTGTTTTGACGTTTGTTGTCAAAAAGAATCTATTTTTGCTAGTCCTTATCGTTTTTCATCCGCCCACCTAAAGCGTCTTCGCAGACTAAAAGAGAAAGCCTTCAAAAACGATCGAAATGCTATTGGCAAACTTTCCAAGTCAATTAAGCTTGAATTTCGACATTTCGAGAGGTTGTATACGAATACACTTCTTGGCACCAAGGACAGTGATAACTTATGGTGTGCGCTTAAGCAAATTTGCGGAAAAGACAATGAGAAATCTTCATCTATTTACGACATCAATTCCTTGAATGAATCTTTTGTGCATCAACTAGCTGATTATGACAGCCAACAAAACTTCTTTCTGCCCACATCTTGTTTCTCCAATTCATCCTTCACCAACGTACCTAAAATCTTTTGTGCACTTTCGTCTGTTTCACGAATCAAGGCTGCAGGACCAGATAAACTCTCACCCGTTGTATTAAGGGAATGCGCTGGTGTGCTCTCGGTACCTATCGCATCCATTTTCAATCGTTGCACAGAAACAGCAATTATACATGACTGTTGGAAATCTGTATATATAACCCTGATTCTTAAGAAAGATCTTCGTAAATACCGCCTAATCGCGTGCACGTCGCAATTGCTTAAAGTAATTGAAAACATTGTTTTGCGACCAATGGCTTACATTTGTCAGGTACATGATGCTTATCAGTTTGCCTACCGTAAAAATCGTTCAACAGTTGATGCCGTCCTTTGCTTACGGATCATAGTTCACCTTCTCTTGGCAGTAATTCGAAATCTGTGGATGGATAATACCAATGCATTTAACAGTGTTGTACGAAATTCTTTACTCCGAAAACTATCTAAATGTGGTGTTCCATCAAACATTATTCATTGGATTGCATCCTACTTTAAAGGTCGTCTTCAATATACGGTCGTGAATGGCAAAACCTCCCATGCGATACCGATTCCACGCGGTTTACATCAGAGTGTAATACTGTCTCCATTTTTATTTTCTATTTAAATGTTTGAGTGGATGATCTGGAGTATTCAATATTTTGTATGCAATGATAACGTCAATTCGAAGTCTACGTTGAAGGGGAGTGGGGAGCTTTAGCTTTTTCAACCTTTCCTAGTATGTAAGGTCTCGAAAACCACGCTTGGTTTATCTTTGAATCCTCCAAAATGCAACGAAATGGTATTTTCCAACATGACTTTATCTTTGAATCCTCCAAAATGCAACGAAATGGTATTTTCCAACATGACTGGACACTGATGTTTAGCTCTGCATCAAAACATTCCTCGTGTTTAATTTAATCGGTCGGTGTTTGAAAGATTATTAGCTTGGCGAAAATCCGACGGTCTTAGATGGGCCAATAATGCGACCACACAATTTCTGAAAGTTCGTCGATTGTCATTCTATGCTATTCACCTCCGTTATTTCTCCATCCCACCCAATGTAATTCAACTCTTTGTTGTTTCTTGTATCGTTTCACACCCGCCTTACGCTTCCCTGTAATTTATCCTGGCCTCCTGGAAAAGGATTTCCTGCTTATCAAAAGAGGTATTAAGGTTATCTCAAGATTAAGCTGTCTCCTCGGATTTAATTCGAGAAACTGTTGTCGATCGCCACTTCCGTGAATGCAAGAGGTTGATCAAAAACGTTTCTTCTGATAGTTCACATCCACTGAACAAAAACATTGTTGCCTGCAAAACTTTTTCCTCCACCCGACGCCAATATTTATTCCCTATTCAAGAAGTAATAAATTCTGAAACTCTTTCGTTCCTTACTTGGCACGATACATGGTTAATCAATCAGTGAATGTTTCAGAGTTAAAGATGCGCTTGACAATTTGATAATCGATGTTGAGATCTCCTCGTTAATTTTTTAACTTAATTTTTTAATTTCATTCGCATGTTTGTCTAGGCTTGGGTAGCCTGACAGTATTTTGACCCACGTACAGTATTTATTGTGCGACACTGCTTGGATCAGGCTTGTGTGATCTTATATATTTCACTTTTTCTCACCTTTGTTGGGAAATTAATTTGATTACTGAAAATTCATGTACACGAATAAAGTCATTTTTCCTTCTATTATGAATTTGTTTTATCTTTCTTTCAGTCTTTATCTAGCATTTTTCTGTGCTTGTGGTAGATTTGGTTTACTGAAAGCTTCGGGTCGCATTTTACGTTATGCTTTCCTGACTATTTCAAGCGGAGTTTCATTACTGCCTACTTGGCTCCTCGTGGCATGAGAACATGTAACATTGAATCCCATTTTTCTGTGTAACAAGCTAATTGTGACTTCAAGAACTTTTCAATCGTGTTGAAGCATTTATTATGTTCGTAGTCATTTCGCATTTATTCACGTCTTCGCATCAAATTACGAAATTAATCTGACCTTGACCTAATGAGTCATCAATCGAGCCCAAATCGCCTGGTTTATCGACTATCAGACTAAAGTACATTTTAAATACGTCATCATGTCTATCCCTTACACCTGGTATCGGTTGACATTAACAACGCCATTTTATAAGAAAAGAAAAGGATTAACGTCCATAACACCTAATGTGCACATGGAGTACTTAAGCAGTGGGTCAGCGAACGCTGTTCGCACCTGCACACAAAATAAACAATTTAGGGATTAACACAGCATTTAGGGGGGGTGATCAACTGGCTTGATCTCGCCTGCCTATCTTAGAGAACTAAGGATTGGTCAAGAAAATGCCATTTAAACCTGAACCCTATTCGTACGGACATCCTAGGTCTGACGAAGCTTTTGTGTTCAGAAGCGAAACGTTACTAAAATACCTGCTCTAACCGATTCATTGCAAACTTTCTTTTCATGATTATGAACTCTCGATGGATCTCGAATATTTTCAAATTCCTTGTTAACGCCACTTTTACACACACATCGTCGTTTTTGACGAACCTTTGAGAAACCTGGTGATGGCGAATAAGCGAAATATATTGTGTTAACCATAAGTAAGCGTCTTCGAAGTTTTGGGCCCTCAGCAACGCATGTGAATTAACCCCACTACAAATACTGATGGATACTTGGTCTGACTGCAGAATCGAGCCTCGGTGATAACGCTATTATTGATGACAACAAAGGTTCAAGATTAAAGATCTGTGATAGAAAAAGTAAATGGACTGAAACACCATCGGATAATTTTTTTTATTTTCAGGCTGCTTGTGTTCGGTTTCTTTATCACGAAGTGTTATATGTGGTAAACAAAATTATACTCGATGGCGATGTGAGTACAATATTACATCGGTATTATTCTGCTCATTACATAGGGTGCTAGGTTGTTACAGTCATTTTCCAAAATATTGGGTTTTGGGTCGAGTACATGTACAAATGTGTGTAGTCGAGTGGAATCGGAACCTGATCCGTCTGAGTAAAAGTCGATATCCTCTGGGTCACCATTGGATATAAATATAAATCATGATTTCCGTATAATCCCACCAAGCAGTTCTGATGCTAATCTATCTTCACGTCAAGATTGATTGCTGAACATTTCTGGTGGTAACATATTTCAAAGAAAGCAGATCAGAAGCGCATAACATTTCTGACGGTAACTGGGGCGGGAATGCGAAATTGAGATTGTGATAATGTATATCTAGGTGCGAGACCGTATCCAAGTTCAACAAGGCCTGCCAGTGGGTTGGTCGCTGTATTCATCACATAACTTGTCTGTTCGAACATAATCTTACATACACGTCTTGGCAAGCGACTAACTAATTTGAGTCATAGTTTTGCCACGCACAGAGGTAGTTATTCTTGTTACACCGCGCGCGAACAACGTCAGTGTGGCGTATTCGCACGCGTGTGATGAAATTTATATGCTTCTCCGGATTATTAAAATTGCTTAAAATCCCTCGAGCGTCTTGAGCCCCTGACCGGGAATCACTTTGTGATTCTATTTTGAACATAGTGGATCGTCTTACGAACTCTGTTCAAAAAGAATGTTCAAATATACTTTTGTTTATCACTCAAGTAGAGTAATCACTCCGATATACAAAGGAGGGAACCGATCCGATGTGTCTAACTACAGACCAGTCACGTTGTTGCCAGTGGTCTCTAAAGTTCTCGAACGATTTGTAGCAGACGAACTTATGGAAAAATTTGAACAAAATAAGCTTCTTTCCATCGCACAGCACGGATTTAGGACAAGATACTTCTGTCTCACCAATTTTCTCTCAAATCTTGATAATTGGACTCGAGCCGTGGACGATGGATACCCTATCCATGCTTGTTACTTGGATATGTCTAAAGCTTTTGACCGGGTTAACCACAGAATACTGCTACAAAAATTCGAGCACCTCGGGGTGTGCTGCAGATTATTGGCCTGGATATAGGATTACTTGACTGGTAGAGTTATCAGGGTCAGAGTTGATGGGGCACTACCCAGCCTTGTAGAAGTTACAAGTGGCGTACCTCAAGGCTCAGTCTTGGGGCCAATACTCTTCCTGGTGTACGCTAACGATATACCTGAAGTCGTACGCAGCAAAATCATTTTATTTGTGGATGACATCAAAGTGCGGACAAGCGTACGCACCACAGGAGATTGCCGAATTCTACAAAAAGATCTCGAAGCACTTCATACGTAGTCCTTGCGAAACTGCCTACCATTCAACATCCAAAAATGTTAAATGTTGAACGTCGGTAAATCCTTCGAATTCACATACTGTCTGGGAACTCAGCAACTTTCATGGGTTACGGAAGAGAAAGACCTGGGTGTGTGGATTAGCGGTAACTTGATGTCTTCACGGCAGTGTTCTGTTGTATACAAAAAGTCTTGTCAAAGCTTAGCATTGCTCAGAAGGATCTTCGGCAGTTTCACAAAGCAGATACTCCCACGTATAATTAACACCTATATCAGACCAACAATGGAGTACGCTGTTCAAGCATAGTCCCCGTGGTTACAGAAGGACATGACCTTGCTGCAACGGGTATACCACCGCGCTACAAAACTGATGACCGGGCTATATAACAGGCCATACGAGGAGAGGATTGCAACTCTAAACCTCTTTGACTTTTCGTACCGTCGTCTCAGGGGTGACTTGATTCTGCTGTTCAACATTCTGCATACAGTGGAACACCCACTTAAACACCTGTTTCATCGGCAAGAAGCACGTGGTAGCTGATCGCATGGCTACAAGTTCATTATTCCACACTCCAGATCAAATTATCGAAGGTTTTTCTTTGCTGTCCGAGTTTGTATTATATGGAACTCTCTGCTCCCACATATCATTTGCGCATCAAGCCTGAACTTGTTCAACGCTGAACTTGACAATTATATGTTGACTAAACCCAACCTCGCACCTGAATACACGTGCTGACTTTCCATATTGATAAAACGTTTGTGTTGTTTTTATGCATTCCCTATATTTTAATCTGTGGTTACTATAAAGTATTTGCTTTTTGAACCATTAAAACTTTGAATTACTTTGAACTTTGTATTACTTTGAAGTGTTATTTGTTCTCTGCGTAAACAAGTTTTTTATAAAAAAAAGTTTTAAAAATAATTGTCATCTCAAAAGCAAGGGGAATTTGTTCTTTTACTACCGGAAGTGTTGCCGTTACATTGAACTGTGCATTTAACTGAAAACTAGTCAAATCAATAAACGGTTTCTTGTTGATGCTGCAGAAGTTCAACACAACAGGCACAGCTTGATTGTTTCACATATTTGTCTAGCGCGCATCAGATGTTTGAGTAGCATCTCTATAAACGGTTACAGGTAATCGATAAATGTTGATAAGTGTTTCGCGTCAACTGAGCGGTCAATGCTCTTAATCTATTATTTTAGATACCTGCCTGTTGACCTTAAACAAGCGATTCGTTAGAATTAGTCTAATGTTATTGTTTCGGGCGATGATTTATAGTAAAATGTATTTTGGGCAATAAATAGCATTTCTATTTTGTGTAGTTGTCTAAATTTTACTCGATGCTCTCTTCAGTACAGCATTATACTCGGACGATGTCGAGTATCAATCCGTTGAATGTCCAGGCTTACTGTTAGGAAATCATTGAACCGGAGCAGCAACATCTTACCACAAACACCATCTTCAGAGCACTAACCATATGGTTGAGTACGCAACATTAAACGTTATCAATTCACATCGTCACGTCCGCTTTGCTAACTGAATGTTATGCGTGTTTTATCGGAATCTCCTTCCAGAATTTATTGTAATTAAAGTATAAACTGCCACTTATTCTTTCAATCGACTTTTTTATTGTAGTATATGTATCCGGCTGACGGTACCAAATGAAATCATTTATACGTATTCGAGTTCAATTTCAAGTAGATCATGATTCTTGATGATTTTTTTTAGATCCGAGTGCTTCACTTATTCGTTTCTCGTGTCGATGTAAGTATTCATGTAATTTCAAGGTAATTTCTTTTGAAAATACTATGACGGAAAACATGTTACCAAAATGTGCTACTCCTGTAGCATCAACCCCGGATGGCCGTCATATTGATTTCTCCATGTCCCAAATTTATTTAAGTGCTTGAGGTTACTTTAATGTTAGCAGTAGCCACATGGAATGAACAATGTATGCGATTTGAGAATTCACTGTTATCTAAATGAGCATTAATGCCATCCGTGATTATCGCTTGTTTGAGTATGGAAACTTTCAACATTCTTATCTACTTCAACCTCATGCTTTGATTATTAGTAAAATTTATCCTTTGTTTCAGAGTATTTATTTGACAGGACGTATTCGTACAAGATTACTCAATAACTATCTAGAATTTGAACGTGGTTCATACCAGCAAAATATTGAAATATATCTGAGATTAATAAAGAAACCATACTCATGAAAGGAAAGTTTCGATAGAATCGGTTAAGCAGTTTTCAGGTAATGTTTTATTTTTGACAGAAAAGCTTCGTCAGAATAGGTTTCATGTTTATATTGCATCGATCTGGCAAACCCCCAATTACCCAAGAAATGCACAGGCCATGCTAGATGGTGAGTTCAGTTCAGGCAAGATCAAGATGCATGAATGAACTTCCCTGTGTGTTATGCCCACCTTTATGAGTTTTGTTTATGTGCAAGTACGCACAAAATCTGCTGGCCAATTAGCCTTTTTGGTTAATCTGTGTAAAATCTGTGTACTATTAATTTGCATCCGCTGCAGACCCATGAGTGGAAGCGTGGTTACGAGGAGTCTGGAAAAACCTTAAGGTTTTCTTTCAATTACTTATTGTGTGTTTGTGTTTGAGGCTTTGCTTGAAATTTGCCAGGACCCCGGATTCGACAGATTCCCGTAGATACATCAGGCGGGTGTACCCTTGAGGCCCATTATAAATGTAATGTGAAGCACCTCGTCCATTTGTTGATACTTCAAATTAGTAATTTGAAGGGTTAGGCTGTGACTGCAGGTCGGGAGATTGGAACCAATTGTAGAGAGGTGTCTGAGTAGGTGGGACCCCGTATGGATTATTCGGTATGTCAGGATTAGGTACTCAGATGCGTCTGCGCTCGATGGTGCACAATCCAAGTCTAGTCAGTCGCTGCTCAAATGTTAGATTATATAATCTAGTAAACATTTTAGTTGCCCTCTGATAAACCCTTTCAAGGAGCGATATGTCTTTTTCCATCCATGGTGTGCAAGCTTGTAATGTATAGTCCACAACTGGATTTTTGTATGTATTGAGTATCTTTGACAATGAGTGCGGTGGGGAACGTCCGAAAATTCGTCTGAGTAAGCCGATTACGCTGCATGCATACACATAGACAGGCCTCGCACTGCAGGCGCTTTTTCGAATTTCCTCACACCTTGATACCGAGATCCTTCTGCGGAAGAGAAGGGTTTCTCAACTTGCAACATTTTGGATTTGCGAACGTTGAAGGGCACCTTGTTATGAATTGATCCCTGGTGTAGCTTATTTAAGTATGCTTGTAAAACTAGGCAATCCTCAACAGAGTTGGCCTTCGTTCAAATTTCTACATCGTCTGCGAAACGAACAAGTTTACATCGCATCAGTTTCGGTAGATCATTTATAAATATTAAGAACAGTATTGGACCGAGTACTGAACCTTGTGGGACACTGCTAGTGGTTTCAATAGTATGGGAAATTTCGCCATCTATTCTGGCTTTCGCTTTGCGTTCAAACAGGTAACTTTCGTAAGTAGTAATGAGTGATCAAATCGATCGAAAGCTTTAGATATACCTAAGTAACAGGCATGTACGTCCGGTGCTAGCGTACAGAAGTTTAAAGTCGTGAGCAAGGTAGACAAGCATGGGCGCGTTTTTCTAAATGCATGTTGTGTTTGAGAAAGAATTTCAGGGCTCTCGAGATGTCTTATAATACTTTCACGAACCAAGCGTTCCAATACTTTAGAAGCCACTGAAAGGAGTGTCACAGGGCGATCTGAATGACTGTCACCTTTGTAGATTGGTGCAATAACTTCGGTTTTCCAGACAGGTGGTACGATTCCCCTATATAGTGTATGTTTAAATAAACCACATAGTGGGCCCCAAAGCTCCAGCTCACATGACTTCATAATAGCCGGCGTTATCCTGTCTTTCCCGGGGATTTGCTAACGTTTCGCACAACCGTAGGATTCACATCGACATCACTTAAGCTTTCCATCTTTATTGAACGTGGCCAAGGTGTTAGCAGGGACACATCCTTTGGACGAAAGACTTTCGCAAAAAATGTTGGTAGGGCGTCAACTGTATCCCTGACATTATTGCAATCCATCCGCTGTCTGAATAGGAAAGTCTCCCGGTTTAACCTTAGTCGAGTTCTTTACGATCGTGTAGAGTATCTTAGGATGTCGTTCCATCTGATCTATCATCATTCAGTGGTGATATTGCTTGCCTTCGTGAATTAAGCACGTCAACTTGTTTCGGATGATTCAATCGATCTTGATCTCTCCTGTATATCCTAACAAGCTTGCCACCAAAAATGGCATGCGCGTTTCGCGGACAATCGAGAATTGCTCCGGTGAATCCAATTCGTATTGGCACACTTGACCTGACGAAGCTTCTGTGTCAAAAGCAAAACGTCAACCAAAGCTACTCTAACGGATTCATTACAAACTTTTTCTCATTATTTATTGCCGATTCTAATAATACATTCGCGATAACAATTTTTCACATCTACCATTATTGATCCA
This sequence comes from Atriophallophorus winterbourni, assembly GCA_013407085.1. Taxonomy (NCBI): domain Eukaryota; kingdom Metazoa; phylum Platyhelminthes; class Trematoda; order Plagiorchiida; family Microphallidae; genus Atriophallophorus; species Atriophallophorus winterbourni. Next base: position 49,400 of record JACCGJ010022543.1, read on the forward strand.
GATTGCAAGCCACAATATTATCTGAGCCGGTCTTCATTGTGCCACAATCATCCGGATATACCGGGCTTCAAGGCAAAACCAAGCTAGACGTTTTGATGATGATGATGATGTTGATGGTGGTGGTCTCCTTAGGTCGATGTCGACCAGGGATGTACATCGAAAGCGCATGATGGCTTCATGCTCCGCAGATATTAGAATGACTAAACAGTCTGATTCGGGAGTGACAATCTCTCATGCAGCGCTCACAGCGATAGGCAGTACTCGGTCGATCGAAGTCAGCTTCACGCCGGTCGCGTGATCTCCGTTCAGCAAACAAGAGCTCTATCTGCTCTGCCCAGCGATTACCGATCGGTGTAAGGACGAGTGGATGTGATGCAGTGCAATCCAACGGACAGTAAAATGGCGTACACTTTCACGTAAGGGCTGTTCTGTGAGATTTGATCCGACAGTGTTGAAATAACTGTCAGTAAATACCAAATAACGAGATATTCCCGATGGTATCCGAGTTGTTGTGTTATTCTGGATTGGAAGCAATGTTGCACGCGTATGTAATGTTGGGTAGAAACTGGAAAATTATTATTTTCAAGGATTCACGTTTCTCATACTTCAAAAAGGTATATTCCGAATGAGGAAGTTGAGACAAGTTCAATGATATAAGAACCGTCTAGATCAGTCAATAGAGCAAACAATAAAATCCAAAAGTATGCGAGCACAAATTTGTACGTCCACACCGTAGCCTGGACTGTCTTAGTTGTAAACAAAACGGCTGTGCGAATATTTCCGGACGTTCCGTGGGAAAAACGGCAAATTCGTCGTAATAATCCGGAACTGGCAAAAGAGGCTATAAATCGCTGAGCTGTTATAGTTCATGGTGTACCCTGTTCGAACGAAGAAGAATCCAGTAAACGTCTGCAACACGATTGCAGTGAATGGAGATTTTTGCAAGCAATCCTAGGTTTAAAGGACGTAATAACGACTCATGTCATGCGCCTTAAATCGAAAAAGAAAACGCATCAGCCTCCTCCTCTCAAAATATCATTCTGCACAGATGAGATGAAGGATAGAATACTCGAGGCGTGTATCAATGCCGAAAATTCGCTCCTCCTGAAATTCGTATTTGGGGTGTATACGACAAACGCACGAACACTATTGTTCCTGAAATGACTTCGCTACCAAGTCAATCAAATGCACCTGAGACAAAAAACCTGGAGCAGCCGACCAATTCTGAGTCGGCGAATCCACTACTATGAGTTCTTCATGTGAAACAAAATTCAAATCTCTCTCATGCTGTTACACCAATGCTCAGGGCTTTCTCAGCAAGTTCACTGAACTTTATTCGCGTGCGACCGTGGCGTCTTGGGATTTGATTGCAGTGACAGAAACCTGGTTGAATAATTCTATTCACGACTCTGAACTCAAAATCCCACACATGATGATTTACAGAAAAGATCGAGCAACAAATTTGGCGGTGTTCTCATCTACTTACATGAAAGCATCAACTGCACTATACATTTCTCCCCTGAGCTAGATGTCCCAGATACATTGTTTTGCTCTATTGACGTGCATGATAAACGTAAGTGCCTCTTAGCATTGATTTATCGCCCCCCTTCTTCTTCATCTGCCGCTGACACTGTTCACTTTAAAACTCGCCATAAACAGAGCGTCAGTCACACGTCGAGATAAAGAAGTTCAAACAAAAGTAGCACGCACGACAAAGTGTCGTCTGAAATCAATGTGTAAACTTGATATGCCAAGGCATGGGATTCCCGCGTGCTCCTTTCTTACTGAATTCTTGAAATGAGTTTTACTGATGAGAATCATCCAAATATCCCAAACACCCATGAGTAAGTGGGTACCGACAATCGGATAAATGATTGCCAGTGAAGAAATTCTGGCACCTGTATTGATTTGTGCTAGTGAAAACTGAGCTAAGCAACGGTCCTCTAGAAGAAAGCCACTATACTGAAATTGAACAAGACCACACAAACTTAGTTCTCCGCCCAATCTGCTATCGGACATTTACCAATCAGAACGCATAGAAATTTTGTAAAAAATTAATTTCCAAATGAAGTGAAACCAAAATGTTGAGATAAAACTGATTGCAAGTCACTTATTTTTCACATTGGAAATAGGATTGACGGATTCTTCCGAAATCATCGTGGACATTTACAGCGATTCGCCTCCGGGACGGACTGCATCACTTGTTGTACGTGATTTCCACAACCTGCCAGGAAATGTTTAGAAAAACTTGGTAAATGTAACCTTGCCATGTCGTCTTTCCACAACGGGTGCAGCGAGCAGCGTAACACATTGCTCAATAGCAGACGATGTTGTACTTTATGAAAGGTCACAACCCGTTCGCTCACCCAAACAGGGGCTGAGAGTTTGAATTTTTTCGATCTATACTGTACTGATCACGTGAACACTGGCGATCAATGAAGCCGCGCCAAGCCAATGAGATATAAGAACACGAAGGAGAAGAATGCTTTATTGGTTAAAACGAGCTACATTTTGCGTGTTTTGTAGTTCGATTATGTCAACCAACCAAAACATGCTGCTGTAGTTTGATCTACTCTACACACTGTATAAGATTTCGGCGCGTGCAGACGAAGTTGATGTTAGAATATTCATCCGCACGGGAGATAACGAGGTGTGTTTAGCGTCTGCAGAGTCAGGCTTAAGGTTGTGTACAAGGCTGCCTTATCTGCTTGGTTGGCTGTTATGATTAAATAAATACCCAGAGTTTAGATTGGACAATATTGCCTGCTTAGAAACAATGATATTAGAAAACGAAACATCATTATGTTTATTTTCTTTGACGTTGCAACGATAGCAATAGTCAATGTACCGGTTGGCACGAAATCGACTGACAAATCAGATCGAAGCAACAACCGGGACAGACACGTTTGAGGAACAGCGTTGTGATTGTTTGTTTTCCCTATATAAGATGGGAGTGTTTTGTTATCTGTCTTGTGCGTAATAACGCGTTTGACCAATCGGTTTCTCTTGTGTTATATGATTCGTGTGAACACAATTAGAGTAGGACAGGCTGACCTCGACACAATCGATGTGACTGCGTGCAACGCGGATGGAACTTGGTTAATATATGACAGACAAAACCGAAATGAGATAATTGGCCATATGTCCGTCAGCAACCACTTGTTGACTTGAAACGACCAGATGCAATAATCTCCGGCTTCTCTACCCCACCCGCTACAGATCTTCATTTAATAGTTTGATAAGAATTAAATGACTTAAACCGTGTACACGAATATTCCGCAAGTAAATTAATTTTACCCGAAAATTAAGAAAAAAATGACGAAGAACTCTCGATATCAACACGAAGTTTCTCGTTTGTCTTGATTGCTTGCTTTGATATATGATTAGGCTTTTTCCGAATTCCCTAGCCGAACACTTTTGGTCAGAATTTTTACTGTAAAACTGGCTAAATAAGAATCAACCGTAAAGGAGTATTTTTCAGTTCAGGTGAGAAGAAAAGGCTCTAATACTTGGAATATTAATAGTAAGCGATCACATTGTGTGGCCATTACTGCAAAATAGTACACTAAGAGTAACACCTATATGTAGTGCGAGTTTGTTTTACTTGGAACCAATCTGCAGATAATTTGAACTCACCAAACCAGCAAATTTCAGGAAGCCTTGATGCCTATTTGACCCTAAACCCGTGCATGAAGAAAATATACATTCTTAACACCATATACCTACAGTGGTTATCCACAATCCGAAAACAAATTTCTGCCCTTGGAATTTACTTTATTTTTGAACCTGCCAGTAAGCAAGCTAATCCCATTTTTGCTTGTTAATATTCGTGTTGTCATTATTATTCTGGGGTGGTTTTGTAAAGCATATTTTAAAGAGATTTTAGCCCATTAAAATGAATGAAGGTCAACATTGTCACGTTGATCAACGCTCATGTGCTGATGCTCTCTAAAACTCTCGTGGATCAAGATATATTTTATAATATGCTCATAACGTTCCTGTAAACTTTGACATAAATCGGTGTAATGGCGCTGGACGATTTTATTACCCAATGTTCCCAATCACGAGTTTTGGACAAAACGGTTGAGAAAATTTGAAATGGGTAGAACAATAGAAAATGAACAACACCTTTTTGAACTATACTGGTTCAGCCTTTGTGGTACTAACAACTTCATTCACAAAACAACAGCATGAGCTCTCCTTAAAGCAGTTTTGGTAGCAAGTAGATCATTTTATCATCAAGCGCGCTAACACGAAGAGCGTAGAAAGCATACCATATCATAGACCGCAGCGTATGGCATTCATTGATGTAGGCAAAACTGGAGTTCTATCTGCTTAGAGTCTACAGTGCCATATTGATTGGTAATCGAATGATCAACGCAATTTTAGCAACCTTTCACTACTAAGATTAATACAACAGGTCATTTAAAACTACGATTGCTTACTTCGAGTCAATATTCTATATAACACCTGAAGAAACCACGAACGGAGACATGCTTCCGTGATGACTGACTTTGACAAGAAATTATAAGTAATTTCAAATTTTTAACAGGTAAAAACGTATGCCTTCCAAGATTGGCTAGAAGTAAAGTCCAACAGATGACTAAGCGATGGGTAACTAACCTCTGGACCGATAGTAGTGGCATTAGCAAAATAGCTGGTAAATTTCATATATAAATATATATATAACCATGGATGGTTGGAGGTGGAATGACAAAGCGGAAAAGCCCAAGGCACAGGATCCCTGGAAACATGAACAGTGCTCATGTAGTTCTCACATAAATCGGTCCATGAGAATTCGGAGAAATTAGCAACATTTTCATAAAAACCAACATCGTATACCGCATTGCATATTCTAACGAAAATTCATAACAGCAATATATCAACATAAAGCAAGCACAACACGCTAACAGTATCCCGACCTAAGAAGCCAAATGTATTACAAACAAAGATGAACGACGTTATCAAGTTTATTTTATTTCTAGGTGCATACATAATTAGAAGGCAAATTATTCAATATATTTTATACAATTTAGAATAGATTCCGACTCGAGTTGTACAAAATTACATAGGCGCCGTTCATTGTCCTCGTTCGTGGAAGATTTTAACTTTTGTAACACGAGGGCGGTCATTTCGGAAGGATCAGATCTAAACGCAAAATTGATTTTTATAGTAAAAAGGATAAAATCAAATTTGCATCGTGCCACGAATGAGGAATGTGACTTAGGAGGATCTAATCACATGATAGTGGAAGCTAACTTAAAACCAAATGGTTTGCCTCTAATCTAACAAAAATCCCGGGGGCACAACCAGACGAAAACACCACAATATTATAATTTAATCAAATTTCTAGAAGTTCGGAATGCATAAAGAGACGTTATATCCATCCACTTTATTTAAGGGGGTTAAAATGAAATTTTTTAAAGTTGCCGTGCAACACCGATTGTACACGGATCTAATGCTAGTACTTGTTGAGTAATTCTCAATTTTTCCCAAAAAGAATCGCTCGTAACAAGTTATTTTTTCAGTCAGAATTTCGCAACATCCTTCTACTGTTTCAAGCTCCACTGAACCTAATTTCGGTGTTTCAGCTGACAAAAGCAAAAAGAACAAAAACTGGCCTTTAACAAATTATCCATAATTGTACTCATCAAATACACTCAACGAACGTTTTGATGCTGTTTGCAGTCAACAGACAGGACAGCAGGCTGCGCCAATTGTATTCAGAGTTAAAGCGGACTCACAATGATTTTAATTTTGAACGTTGTGGTTTTGATTCCATCCGCTGTTTCAGAGCTACATGAAGTCTACTTCATAGGGCAAATAATCCGAAACCAGCTGTCCAGGACAAAGGTAAAAATAGAAAACAGTACTCGTAGCTAACTCTGAGGTGTTGTTGTCCTCCTTTGATCGATGTCGATCAAGCGATTGACAAGTTCATGCCCCACAGCGTTTAGAATAACTAAACAGTCTGATTCGGGAGGAAAAATGTCACAGCGATGGGCATTACTCGTTCGATCGGTGTCAGTTGCACACTGACGGCCCGATCAACTATCGGCAACCGAGAGCAGTATCTGCTCTTTTCCAGATTGCAGATGAGGTGTATCACGTTAAAATACGATAGCACTTAATCTGACACTTTATTTTCTATACAATCTGCAAAAATACACATTTGACAGACAACTCACACTTCAGAAACATGCTGTTCAGTATCGTCACGAGAGCGCAGTTCTAGCTGAAGAATCAGATCAAGAATGAGAGGATCGACCAGTGGACTTTCGGGTAACTTCATCCAGTTTACAAAACGTTGTCGTACTTGCGGCCAATTTTGTTCGATAATATGGAAAGCTTGCCGATAAGACAGATAATAATTTTCCGAGATAACTTTTCCGAAGCTCGTAGAAGAGTCTACTTGGCACAAAACAGCAAGTAGACATGAGGCTTCAACAAAATGCGCCGGTGTTTTATCAAAATGAACCTTCCGAAGTAGAGACCATAACCAAAATGCAATTATTCGAACAGTTAGACACTGCAAATTCGAAACGGTGCAAGGAATATTCCACACACCAGGCATAAGCTGAACAGGAGGAGCACCACAATCGGTGCAGCGAGTAATGACGGCAGGAAAGGTTCTTATGAAATAGGAACAACGGTCAAATACACTGGGAGCATTAGCAACGAATAAATTAGACAAAAATGCAGCAGAGAAGAAATGCAAAAAGGTGTGATGTTCCTGTGTACAAGAAAAGGAAAGAACGTCACAAGAGTTCATGGTTGAATAATTGAAAAAAGACACATAAGATTTCAAATTCGAAGGATCAGCAAGCAGAAGATCACCGAGAATTAACGATGTAATATACTCAGTGGAGCAAAGCCCGTTGTTGGAGCACACAGGACCGATTCTTACCAAGATACTATCCAGCTCGCTGCTTCCGAACGAATATCGATTCAAAACACTCGAATGACTCCCAAGAGACAGCAAATAACAAAGGGAGGAAAGCGGGCTATCCGAATCGATGGAATGAATAACGTTCTGGGGAGAGGTCGAGAATAAAAAAGCAAGGTTTACAGGATAACATTCTAACTGCTCACACGGGTCATAAAGTAAGGCCTTACCCGTAGAAATGAGATGTTTTGATGAATATTCAAGAAAAAGATACCAAAATAAGCAAGAGGCCTGGAAACATTGCCTTCGTAGTTCACGATTCTGTTCGCGAAATTTTTTCTGGCTTGGTCGACGGCGCTTGCACGTGGGTTCTAGCTGGTGTGTAAAGTGGACGACATCGTTCAAACAAGATTTAAAAAGGTGAAGCAAATCCGGAAGAGGTTTCAACATCAGAGGAGATTCATCATTCGTGTTTAGGAAAAGAGACGTCGGCCATTGAAACAATGTTTCCATCATTTTCAAACAAGTGATTATATATTGTCGAGGAGGTTCGGAACAGAGTGAATGTAAAGGCTGCTCCGATCCAAGTACAGAAGCGTTTCCAGATCGGAGAGCTAAACAAGTAAACAAGACAGTAAGCGAGGCAGATACGATATCCTCTACGAGTTGACGATCAATTTTCATCGGGCATTGTAACTAAAACATTAGAGAGAACAGAAACACACTCACTTTGTGGACAACTGGTAATAGTTCATAAGCAAATTTTAAACGGAATATATTGAGTACCGACTGATGATCCAGCAATTCGCTTATATTCAAATCACTCTTGTCAGAAACAACAGGCTCCTCATCAAACTCTTCTTCGTCATCTTCGGTGACTTCACCTTCCTCGCTCTCTTCAGACTCCCTGAGGTAAAATTAGAAAATGCAAATTTACTTCGAAGGTTTATCCGTAACCTTGGGTTGATCGTTCACTGGCGAAGAGAGTTTGTGATCCAAACAAGTATTATCCCGAAGGTTCGATCGTATTAATGAGCGCTCTCCCGAACACAAATTTTCATAAGCACTCTTCAACAGAATCGGAATAAGCTGAGTCTGCGAACGCAGCTCACGAATGCTCAGCAACTTTAACAAGATGTCCACTTTAGCCAAACTACCAGAACACTGATCCAAATAATTGAAAAGCGTATCCTTTTGAATCGCCAGAGGCAATTCAACAAAAATGGCTAAACTACCATTTACGGTCAAATGAGGAATACAAACCACGAGAAGTTTTGTCTTTTTGGACATCTATAATTTCATGAAACAGATTACTGATTAATTCGCTGGAGGATGATTTATATGCGGTACAGATTTGTGAAAAATGTCTTGAAGCTTTGGATATATTTTTTTGATGTTTTGCAAACTGATACTCTAGAAGCTGAAGATAAATTGGCAAAACAGATACCTCCAAGTCGAACGATTTTTGAAGAATACATTCAACAAGTAGCATAAAACTATTCACGTCTGAAGAAGTACAGTCAGACATCAGAACCAAACGATCTTGAAAGTACTGAAGACAGCAATCATCAGAATCGTTTTTGTGTCGGAGGAGCATGATGATCCTGAAAATAAATTAAGCATCGTGGGACAATGAATAATAATACGAACGGGTATAAAGCAAGTTGAGAAAGCCCAAAAATGACAGCCAAAATTTACACGAAGTACAAATTGTAGTATCCGTTAATGCCAACGATTAGCATCCAATTGTTTTCAAAGAATTTTTACAACAGCGATCGACTATGCTCTGTTCAGTATCGCTAAATATTGATCATCATTATCAAAAATATCATTACGCCAATATATATATAAAAGCACAAGCCTAATTCAGGCCAAGTGCCGCACAGTCAGAGACCGCACGTGGGCTAAGATACTGTCAGGTTGCCCGGGCCTAAACACGCCAATAACACGTACCTATGATTTATTGCAACCGGGTAGTATGTCGCCTTCAACAAGAACCATGGAACCTACATTTTTCTTTGATCATGTACCCTCTTCATGGTATACTTGTTGGCACATCGTCTGTAAAGACTTGTGTAATAATAATAATAATAGTAATAATAGTAATAATAATAATAATAATAATAATAATAATAATAATAATAATGATTTATTGCAATAAATTAACGATGAAATTATGGCCTCAAAGAAAAGAATGGAACGAACACAAAATGCTACGTGTCTTTTAAGATAGAAACCGTAGAAACTGTGTGGAAGCATCTATTTATCTGGCAAATACAAACAGCAATCAAGTGGTGTGAATAAGCGACATCAGCAGGGCAAATTCATTGTGGCTTTCATTGTCATATATGATAACATGCTTTCCGGATGATTATTCAACAAGCACAAAACCACTCATACAATACAACCATGACTATAACTACCAAACCCAACTCCATAGTATATCGGCCGTCGCGCACAATAAACAGGGTCGCCTTAACTGCTGCATAGAGTAGGGCGGGTGAGCGAAAATAAGCTACTGCTGGCCCTACTCTTCAAACTGTTTCTGACCCTTCCCCTCCCTCATCCAGTCCTAACAACTTTCCGTCTGTCAATCCCAGCCTTAGAAAAGACCACGCTGAACATGTTGGAACATTTCCTGTTCGCGAATTTACAGATCACTTTCTAAAACCACGGACCTCTGCTCACATCGAAGCCATGAATGTCAGAACTCTCAGACAAATAGGCCAGCAAGCTGCATTGGCTCTTACCTTAGATAGTCTATCTATTGATGTTTGCTGTTTATCTGAAACGCGCTAATATGATCCGTCTATAATTACTGAACTTACTGCCCCAAACCTGCTCTCGTGATTCTGTAGCTGCCATTTCAGGACGGGGTGGTGTTGGTATGGTGCTGAATTCACGTGCCGAATCCTGTCTAATTGATTTGATTCTTTGCGATAGCAGAATGTGCACAGTTAGACTAGCCACTAATATTAGACCAAACTCAAAATCTTCTAATCAGATATGCTTGTTTATTGTAGCAACTTACACCCGGACTAACACCAATTCCGACGACGAGAAGATCGACTTCTACGACGATCTATATGCTCATTGCAACGTGAAAAGGCTCCGATATTGTTGTCGCTTAGATACATCTGAATCACAAATAGGTGGTATGTTTGGTCTTGAAGGCTAACGCACAGATAATGATGAACGGTTTATACAATTCGGTGCACAATCTCGATTATTCACTAGCAGCACTTCCTTTCGCCATAAAAGATGTCAATGTACCACATGGCGCTCGCCGCATGGAAGCCAACCTTCGGCCCAAATCGACCATATCGCCATAAGTGCTCACTGAAGAGGTTGCATTGAGGACTGCCGCTCCTTTTGGAATACCTGCATAGATTCGGACCATGATCTTGTGCGGTGTAGGTTCTCGTTAACGTTTTCCTTCGAATTGGAAACGCATTGCGGTAGGAAAATTCTCTCAGCATGTAGTTCAAGAAATGTATAGTACCACCTTACATAACTCACTCCCAGTTGCTTTGTGTGCAACTGCCGATGAAAGGTATGTATGTGTGTGATGTGAAAGCACAAGTCTGATTCAGGCAAAGTGCCGCACATTCAGAGACCGCACGTGGACTGAGATACTGTCAGGTTGCCCAGGCCTAGACAGATATGAAAAAATAAATAGAAAAAAAATAGAAATGGTAGTGAAACTACAGCGTATTTCAGCATGTAGCTCACTACCGGTGGCCAATCAATTTAGCACGATGTTAGCCGCACAGCACAGAAACACTGCACAATTGCACATCCGTGCACCGATGAAAGGTGGGACAAGATAGCAAGGATTATGCGGGCAGCCGCAATATCAGCCTATATATATATACATATATATATATATTATATATCTCCTAGAACTCTACTCTCTCTACTCTCTCTCGTCTCTCTGCACATCTCATACCGATCTGTGCCAAACAGAACAATGCAATGAGCAGCGGGTCGGGAACCGTAGAGAAAAGAGCCATTGGATAATTTTTGCCCATTTACATGCGTCATTTTTTGAATTTTTTCAATATAGTTTATGACTGATAGAAAAATGTCAGGGAAGAATAGAGATGATGCACTCTTTCCATTGATGTCGGTTTGTTGCCATCGTTGCCAATGTGTCGATCCACACACTCTCACCTTCTCTTGAGCCCCATTCAGGCAAGCGCGCTTGTCCAAACCTGGCTAAACCAGAAGTGAGCAGGACGTGCCCCAATATCAGCCTGTGAGACTATACAATCAACCCAAAAGTCACACTGGATTTCACAACGCTCTATAGAAATTCTTCCCCAGTGACGCCAAATACCTCATGGTGCTGGACACAATACAGAGCGTAGACGCGTGAGGAATGAACATAAACGGAGCTTAAGACTAGACAGAGAAAGGTCGAACAAATGGAAATACCAAATAATGCGAGTAACGTGCGAAAACTATTCCAACTTATTCCATCGACGGGGCCTACGAAAAAAAGGAGTGAGTGAGACTATCGCTGAAATAGACGGTACTCTTATCACTAATAAGAATCGCCGACTCTCACGCTGGGCCGAAAATTTTGAAGAACAATGCAGCTGGTCGCGTGCAACAGAATCATTCCCTCATTTGAAGCAGTGTGACCTTCATCAAAAGATAGATAGGTGGGTTGAGCACTTCAGTCAGCTACTGAACCGCCCGTCATCTATCAATGCAGTATTCACTTCCCCGATAAATAGCTGTGAATACCCGGTCAACTGCGAGGCACCATCAGAATACGAGATATCAAGTGTTTTACGACGAATGCAGAATGGTAAATCGCCAGGTGAGGACGGAATTTACGTTGAACTTATTAAAGCCTGTGCCGACGTATTATTATCTCCGCTACATCGGCTGTTTTGTTCGATCTGGGAGACGGAAGTTTTCCCATCAGACTGGGGGATGTCTATCATTCTACCACGGCCGAAACGTGGAGATAAATCTGTGTGCTCCAATTACCGCGGAATAAGTCTAATCGACACCGCTGCTAAAGTGTTTGCAACGCTCCTGCTTAATCGGTTCTCCGCCGAAAGAAATCTGCGCACCAGAGTTAACCAAGGTAGATTTCGCCCTGGGATGGGTTGCGTAGATCAAATATTTACTTTAAGCAGGATCCTCGAGCACCGTGCACGGTATCAACAGCAAACGATAGCTTGCTTTATTGAATTCCGCGCCGCCTTCGACTCCGTAGACCGTGGTTGTTTACGGGACATCATGCTATCGGATGGGGTTCCATTAAAGCTCGTCAAACTAATCAGAGCCTATTACAGCTCTACAAGGGAACGGGTTCGTGTCTACGGTGAAGAATCGCGTGAATTTAACTTGCACACAGGAGTCAGGCAAGGTTGCCCGCTATCGCCGGTTATGTTTAACTATGTCGTAGACTGGATAATGAACCAGGCGTTGACAGACTATCAAGGGGTGCAAATTTCAACGGATCTATGGATTTCCGACCTTGACTACGCTGACGATATAGTCGTTCTGGGCGACAATACCGAAATGCTGCAAACCGTTTTAGACCGCATTAGTGCCACTGCCGCGAAAGTCGGTCTTGAGATAAACGCGGCGAAGACCAAGGCATTTTTTTATTCCGACACACCAGGCATCCAGCCACTTCGCGTCCAGGGTTGTCCGATCGAATACGTTCCAGTCTTTAAATACCTCGGCTCAAGTATATTGCCCAATGGTCAGGCGAAAGATGAAGTGAAGTTAAGGGTCGATCGTGCTCGTAATGCGTTTTTGCAGTTGAAGGGCACCCTTTGGTGCAAGCCCGGGATCAGCCTAAAAACTAAGACGCGTGTTTATCAAGCAGCGATCCGCCCTGTACTGCTTTACGGATGCGAGACATGGCCTTTAAGGTCACAGGATTTACGCACATTAGAAGTGTTCGACCATTGGTGCCTCAGGGTAATCTTGGGCATCCGATATACTGACCGAGTATCTAACTCAGCCGTACGAGAGCGTTACAGCGGACTATCTCCACTTTCCGCTCACATACAACGGCGAAGGCTGCAATGGTTTTGCCACGTCCTCCGAAAGACAGACACAGCACTTCCAAAACTCGTCCTCGACCCCAAACCCGTTCGCACCTGGCGTCGGCGGCAAGGTGGTCAAGTGAAAACCTGGCTGTCAACTGTGAAAGAGGATGTAGACACCCTGGGTCCGCGTACCGTCTACGGAGTTCGCAGGTGGGAACGAGACTGGATCACGATCTGCAACGATCTCACCTCCGATCGACGTGCGTGGGCTGGTGCGATCCGAGACATCAATGAAGCCGGCTAATCCACCCGTGGAGCCAGCCGCACAAAAGAAGAAGAGTGTGATCCTTGGTCTGTTAGCGTTGATACCCCTAATGATTTAGAAATAAAAGCATGTATCGAATCCATGAAAGGATTCAAAGCTGCTGGCCCCGATGACATACCGCCAGTTTTGTTCAAAGAAGGTGGCCAAGTCCTAATCAGTCCCTCGGAGTTGGGGCGAATCGGTTATCATACCTATATTTAAAAAAGTTGTGCGAAGCTCATGCTCTAATCACCGTCGGATAATGTCTCACCCCCATCATTACGAGATTATTAGCGTCCATATGACTTGGAAGATTAACATCGCATAAGGAATCACAGATCCGAGAGCAGCAAGTTGGCTTCCGGCCTGGCAGAGGCTGTGTCGACCACATCTTTACTCTTCGACGCATCTTAGAACTGCGGCACACTTATCGACAGCCGACAATAGCAATCTTTTTAGACTTCAAAAGAGCATTTGATTTAGTCGATCGAAATGTCCTGTTTTACGCCTTGCTGTACAAAGGCGTTCTGCAAAAGCATGGCAACATACTTCGTTCACTTTATGCTCTTGCATCCAGCTGCGTTAAGGTTTACAACGAACTCTCGCCCAAATTCCCCACCCCAAGTGGTGTCCGATTTCTCCGTTTCTATTCAATTTTTAATTGATTCCATCATGGAATTATGCAACAAAAAAGCCCCTATAAGTGCAGTGTCCTGCTGTAGGACATCGACTTATCAAACAGCACTGTATTAGTTGACAATCAGGCACTTGAAATTGTAGATCGTTTTACGTATTTCGGCAGTTGTATCAATAATTCTGCATCGTTAGATGACGAGGTCGCGGCACGCATTTCTAAAGCGACCGTAGGATTCCGCAACCTATGTCACCTCTGGCGTAAGAAAGGACTGTCTCTGTTACTCAAGGGTAGAGTTCTTTTGCGACGCCACATCCTGATTGGCTTAAATTTCGGGGTGGCCAAACTGTCACGTGGCATTGGCAGTTAAAATCCTTTACTAGTAACCTTTCCAAATTCGGCGCAGCGCGTCTTCCAGGCTGGTGTCTCCGCGATCAGATGTCGCAATGGCTAGTTAAGCTTCAGGACATGTCCCGAAACCGTGTTCAATGGCAGTCTTTCACTAAGCATCTTCTTGGAGTGTTTGCTTAACCTTATATGTAGTCAAGCGGAGTGAGGAGAAAAGCTTGTTTTGATGCATAACAGTGAAAGCCGCAAGGAAGCTGTCATGCTGATGTCGCTCTACTTGTTCACGAAACTTGTGTGTAGGCATGTTCCATTCGAGGTGTAGGCACCTCATCCCAGTTTGTTTGTGCTTACTCTTCTATAGAATCCTTAGCTATTTATGTCCCAACCTTCCCCATCTTTTAGGATTACACTTTTTCATGGTTGTGTGGCAGTTAAGCATTCGGTACGTGCTACCGATGTAATGCTGTGTATGATGATGATGTAGGCACCTCTTCCCAGTTTGTTTGTGCTTACTCTTCTATACTCTTCTATAGAATCCGTAGGTATTTATGTCCCAACCTTCCCCATCTTTTAGGATTACACTTTTTCATGGTTGTGTGGCAGTTAAACATTCGGTACATGCTACCGGTGTAATGCTGTCTCTGATGATGATGGCCCTCACAAGATCACGACTGAACACGTTTTTAACGCGACATTGAAACCCGACGACCCATACCAAAAAGATGAATTCCACTGATGTTATAATAGTTACTAGTGTGGCACGTGGGCAAAGATACTGTCAGGTTGCCCAAGCCTAGATATATATGAGGAAGAAAAAAGTAAGCATAAACAAACTAGGATGAGGTGCCCACACCTTGGAATGAAAATACATTTAATCAAGTTTCGTGAGAGAGTAGAGCGACATCAACATTCTTGCGGCTTTTACAGCAAGGAATAATCTTGCACACTCACTCACCACGATTAGGTGATAGCAATATGGTGAATTTGCGTGAACAAGGCCGCCGTTGGAGATTTCCAGGTTGAGCAGTGACGCTTCGAATGGCGGAACTTAGTGCTGGCAAGGTAGAGTCTGTACTCTAAGCACAAGCTAAGCAATCTTTCCTAGTGGTGACAGGAAGACGAAATTTTTTATACCGCTTTCAGCAGTTGGAATAACTAGGTCGAAAGTAGATGGAGGATGACCCTCGCGGATTCTAGTGGGTTCGTTTACGCGTTGGTGAAGTGTATGGGAGTGTAGCCAGTCCATAAAGTCGTTTGCGATCCCTGGAGCATGCGAGGTTCGGTACACTCAGTTTATGTCAGGGTGATTAAATTCACCGAGGATTACAACACGTAATGCTATGGCCAAAATAGACGAAAGCTTAATTTGCAAAAGAGTAACTTGTTCCAAACTAGTGTTCGGACTACGGTAGACGCAGCTTACCACCATAGACGTGCATACATACATGAGCAAGGCAAATATTATCTACATGTTCGTCGTATAATGAGAGATACTTTTCTTAAAAGGAAAAGTATGATCAATAAGGTGCAGTGCCCCTCCTGTCAGCTTAACAAGAGGTTGATCGCTTCTTACGGCCTAAACCTGTCAGCTATTGCAGCCGGTACACGGTGATCATGAGACAACCATGATGCCGTGACACCCACAATTTTGTAGTGGGTGTCGTCAACTCTACAGAGGAGTTTAGCCCATTTATTTTTAATTCTACAAGCATTTGTATAGAATAAAAGAGCAATGTTACATGGGGCCGGACTCCCGGTGTTAGGGCTACTTAAGAGATCTTTGTCTTTCGGGTTAGTACCCGAAGCTGCTTCGCGTTTTTGAAGGCTTTATTTCATCAGGAGATAAAACATTCGTTTTTGAAACGGATGACAACTCCAAGCATCCAGTTTCATCTTCGTGGTTCGAGTCACTGCTGCTCAACCATGATTCCTCCTCTAAAGGATGTAGCGCGCCCGTGGATCTCTTCAATGTTGGATTATAATTTTTTGAGGTAGAGTCATCGTCACACTACTGTCATTTACTGAGTTTCAACTCGTGAGCGAATATGATGAGCTACAATTTAGACATAACTTCGACTTTCTAGCTCTAATTGGGTTACACGTTTTCTTGTGGGACGGGGTGTCAGGTTGCACTACGCACCTACCCTCAACGAGGCGAAGTTTCGAAGCTTTTGAGAAAAAGTAGTCGCGATTGCACAGCTGTGCGAATTCTACTACAATTGGCCACGGCGATCTGGTAGACGCGTCATTTTGGCTTCCTCTCTATTCGCCGACCCGGTGAACTCGCTTCAGCGGAGTAGTAGGGCGCATGCCTGAAGCGCGGAGTAGGTCAATTATCTTCCTGTTGTCACTTTTCTTACGGGGCTTCGAATCTCGGATGAAAGGCTCAACCTGCGTCAAGATTAAGACTGCTTGACCGTGTTCAGCTACCTTGGATTCTAGATTGCAGCTCAGCAAATACTTTTCTTTAGTTCTGGAATTCCCGGGCAAGTGCGCGAACCGCCTTTGTTGGGCTACTATGACCACCTCGATTTACCCTAAGTTGCTTCCAGGGAGCCTTCGGAGGACAGGAGGATGGCGATGGTTTCGCATTCTGTGGTCTCAAAGGAGTGTTATGCTGGCTGGAGGTAGACGAGACCACAGGCCTAGCTACTTCAGTAAATGTTTGGGCTTCGGAGAGGGGCGTGGAGAACTTTGATGTTTCTCAAGACGTTTCCGCTCCTTGAGCAGTTTCTACGGACTTCATGCAGTCTGCGCATAGCCATGTAAGTCAACGCTGGGCTGCATAAAACTTAAAGTGAGTTGGCGACATTCAGGAGAATTTGGGATGTTCCCAACGCATGCGCACTCTATACCTTTTGAAATTTTTTTCTTACAGCTAGATTAGAGACAAAGAGAGGAATTTTGTATCATTTTCACATTTAATCGATGAACTCACAAAATGTATGAAGTTTAAAAATTTGAGCTGCGTTGAAACAAAATTCAAACGGAACGCCAAGTGTTAACTTGAATCAGTATCAGTATCACAGGGCGATAGTCGACCTAGTCAAAACGAGTGCCCAGATTCTTTCGGTGCTTGAAAACAACCGCCACCACCAGGATTGATTCGTAGGGAGCACAGCCCAAAGACACTTTCACTTCCAATGATATCATTTTTACCTGTAACTTCTAATGCACTAGAGGAGAGAGTTATATAGCACTTTTACATTAACTTTCGTACTTTGTTCATGTCGATGATTACTTTTGAATGATACACAACTTAACCCTCCGAATCAGTTCAGTTCAGTTTGCACAGGACAGTATGTGGCTAACAAGCCAATATAGCGTCCAGAATTTCTTTCGGTGGAAAGCTGCAGAGAAGCACCCATCACTGCCAAAACGTTTATTCTTTGTGTCTATTTGAAATCTTCGCCGATCGCAAAGCCAAGAGATTATCCGGGTTGAATTTAGGAAGCACCGCGTTATAGCCAATGCTGGAAAAATAAAAAGCACTTTCTTTTCACCAGCACGGTGAGAGGTCAGCTGAAGTAGCATCGTGTATAATAAATAAAACACAGGAAACTCTAGCCCTCACTTTATTCACGGGATAACGCTAAAAGATGAAATACCTAAGCTTGTATAGCAATTAAGGAGAGTATTCAGGAAAAAAACTTACCCCAGTTGCGGTCCAAACCCTGCTTAAAACTAGAGACGGTACTGCAGGATATAAGTTCTTCTGGAAGAATGTTCCAGAAGTTTACAACCCTAAGGCTGAAAAGTATTTCCTGGAGTCTAGCCGACATAGTTTCTTAGCAATTTTAAGTGAGTGGCCCCGGGTGCCCAGCTCGGGGCTTAAGGTAAAGAAGTCGTTCATTTGCACGCCACTCAAACCCTTCAAGATCTTAAAGGTTTCTATTAAGTCACCTCTTAAACGACGGCGCCTAAGGGAGAAAAGATCGAGAGACATTAGGCGCACAGCGTACGGTTTCCCTCGCTGACCTTCAATCATGCGAGTTGCGAGGCGCTGTACACTTTCAAGTCGAAGGATGTCCTTTTTGTAGTGAGGACACCACGCCTGAACACAGTATTCAAGATGCGGCCGAACTAATGCCTTGTACAGTGGCAGGAATACATCGGGTCTTCTGCTCGATAGCACTGATTTCAGCCGAAAAAGTACCTTGCGTGCACGCTGAGCCGCAGCGGCACATTGGTCCTCCCATTTGAAGTCAGCCCTAACCAGTACACCCAAATCCTTAACACACTGTGTGGCGTTAACACTGAGGGAATTCCCCGCCACCTGGACCGAAATCTTATCAACCAGTGTTGACAAGAGTTGGCTCTTATTTAAGTTCAGTGGGAGATCCCACTGGTATGACCAGTTTATGACCCGCTCAAGGTCGTGCATCAAGGTATCTTCATCCGTTGATCCGATGAATTTCACATCATCCGCGAAAATGAAGCATGGGCACTTCAATTCAGAGGACAAGTCATCGATGAAAATCAGGAATAGAAAGGGCCAAGTACCGAACCTTGGGGTACACCACTGATCACGTCGGTTTGATTCGACAGCGTACATCCTACTCTCACTCGGAATGTCCTACCTGTAAGGAAGGCCTTTATCCAAGCAAGTAGACTACCCCGTATGCCTTTGGCTGCAAGCTTAATCTCTAGAAGGCGGTGATTTACGGAATCGAAAGCCTTGTTGAAGTCTAGGTAGAGGGCTTCGACAGGCTTCCCTTCATCCATCCTTTTAGTGGCAGTATTGAGAAAGCTAAGGAGGTTAGTCAGGCAGGATCTACCCTTAAGAAATCCATGCTGAGTTACACTCAACAGAGAATGCCGACAAAGATGCTGACAGATTTTATCACGCAGCAGTTTTTCCATTACTTTCGAGACGGTGCTGGTCAGGCTGACCGGTCTATAGTTACCAACAGTTGACCTGCAACCGCCTTTGTGTATTGGCACGACTATGGCTTCCCTCCACTTACTGGAAACAACTCCTAGTTGCAGGCATGAATTAAAGAGCTGGCAAAACGGTTCGGCAAGCACTGAGGCAAGATTTTTAAGCATAATTGAGTAGATGCCGTCCGGTCCCTCAGATTTGTTGATCCGAACATGGATAAGTGCGTCAAACACCTCAGCCTCATTGAAGGACAACTCATCTAATACATGGACACCAGGTGTCAGGTTAAGCAGACCTGACGGTGCGTTTGAAGAATTATCCCGTCGTTGAACGCTACTGAAAAACCCTGAGAAGGCAGTCGCCTTAGACAGGTCGGTATCGGCAACTTTTCCGTCCTCCAGTTTCAAATCCCCTATGTTTTCCCTAGTTTTTCCTTTTGACTGTGCGTAGCTATAAAACCTTTTCGGGTTGGATTTAGCATCCCTAGCTAGAGATAACTCAAAATGCTGTTTGAGCACACGTTGTAATTTAACACAGGCATTCCGAGCGGTTTAGTAGCGGGCCCAAGAACCAGAAGTAAGGGATAGCTTATATTGCCGCCATAGACGATCCCGTTTACGGGTAGACCTACGGACTCGAGGAGACCACCAGGGTGGCCTTCGATGCCTTCTCACACACTGCAGCGGAGCGTGCTTGTCTTGTAACTCGTTTAGATACTTAGAAATTCTATCCCAGTTTTCATTTACATTTGAATCGCTAGATAACTGAAGGGAAGATTTTGAAGTCTGCAAGAGTAAACCCCAGTCTACAAGCCTAAAATTGCGTCTAGGACGAGAGAAAGGTTTGCGAAACGCAATATCGCTTCGAAGCTTATCATTACGTGATCACTTTTGCCGAGCGGCGGTAGGTACTTTAAATGACTAATGGCTCCTAGCTGGGACGACAATACCAAGTCAAGAGTGGATGGAGTGCATCCATGGCGAAACCTTGTAGGATCATTGACATGCTGGTGCAGCGCATGATTATGAAGCCATTCGAGAAAGGTATCAGATTGCTGGGTGACTAGACCAGTAGGGACAGGCCAATCTATGTCTGGGAGGTTGAAATCACCCAAGATAAGTACGCTGTGAGCTGAGTAAAACAAACCGTCGAGTGTCTCAATAAGCTGTGTAAACTCCTGTATGGATGCACTGGGATTGACGTAGACGCAAGCAATTGAGAGCGATGACTTGTAGCAAGTCAGGATACTCGTAACAACTTGGACGTTTTCAATGGCTAGAGATATCCCTGTACCCATGTTGTGCAAACCATACTCCAAGAGCAGTGCAACGCCACCGCCTCTCCTATCGCCCGGCCTATCGCATCTTATGACGAGATACTGTTCACTGATGTTTACCGGCACCTCATCAATAGCAGACAGCCAGGTCTCAGAAAGCGCAATAACCCTTGGGTGTAACTGAGCCACGCAGAGAGAAAGTTCAGCCCACTTATTCCTGATGCTGCATACATTTGCATACAATACTTGGGCACTGGTTATTCGTGCTTCTGAAACTAGTCCTGTTTGGCCCTCGGTCGAAGCACCCGAGGGAGCTGCACGTTTTTTGGCGTGCTACTTAGAGCAGGAGCATCAGTTTCGGCAGCCTCTTGCGTTAACGTAACGGACCGTTGCCTGACAATTGAGACCGCATCCATAGAAGAGAAGCAACTACTGGAGTCATCGTCTCGGGTGCCATCGTCAATTGCGCTAAGACAATCAACGTCATCTGGGCCGGACAACAAGACTAGTGGCAAAGTGCTGTTCGGTATGCCCGTCTGTGACTGAATAGCGTTTTGCGCTGCATCCGGGTTAAGAATGACCGATGTTCTCATTGCTAAGTTTCTCCTATTGGAATCAGAATCAATTTGCCGAATCCGGGACGGAGGGTTGTCGGGCTTCACCTGAAGTTTATCTAGCGTTGAGTTTGCGATATACTCAGCCCTAGCCAGGAATGCATCCCGATCCGCCTGATAATTAAATTCAACCAGGATTGGTCGAGGGCAGTTACCGATCCTCCATCTTCCTACTCGGTGGATTCGCACTGTGGAAGTAGAAGGCTTCATATCCACCATTCGGAGAAGATCGTTTATACACCTACGATCAAGATCTCTGCGAGACTTAGATTCCTTAATATATGGTTCCGCTCGATTAAAAACTAGTACATTTCTAAACAAGGTTATACTTGTATGCCAACTGTTATATAGGGTTCGTACAACGAACCACGTACATTTCTAGTTCTAGATTTCGGAGCAGAGGAATTGCTGTGCAGTGATTCGATTTGCTGACGCAAACCATTCAATTCCTGAATAATTTGCTCCAGCATAGGCGAACCGGCATCAATTGAATGTTGCCGTTTTCGTGTACTAACCTTACCGGCCTTAGTACGCTTCTTGGAGGTGCCAGCTACATTGGCCACCTTGGGAGTGGCAGCTTGCCTGGGTGGACGGGTTACCTGGCTAACCTGTTCGACTTTCCCCTCGGCTGCAGGTAATCTAGATTTTTATTTGCACGTTTTTTCAAAGTTCTCCTTACATTGGCCTCCTTGGGAGGATGGTGTAACTGGTTAACTTTGTCAACTTCCGCCTTGACTGCAGTTGTCCCCGGGCTCATTTTTGCGCACAAAACAGATGCATAGGTTTGAGTGGGTACGACGTTAGACGTGCTAGGCGAAATTTCACTATTTTGAGGTTTTACAATAATAAAAGCAGCGTCACTGGCAGCCTTATGGCAGGAGCTGCAATACCACTGTAACCAGCGGTACTTTGCATAAATCCCAGTGAGATTTATGTATGCTAGAGCAGCTAGGGTGAGCCCAACGCTTGCACGCTGTGCACTCAATGCCCCTGGCTACTTCTTTGCAGCAATTGCCGTTGAGACAAGCATTAACTGTACTCATCTTACGGCGAGAAATATAAGTAACGATAATGTACCAGAAAGATTATAGACTGATTTAATCACAAGCGTAATTAATCAGCACGAAATATAATAGACGATTTGCTTTTTATAAGGTAGTAAAATAGTTAGTCTATTTTACAGTAATTTCACAGAATAGCGAAAATGCGTAATAATTTTTAGCAGAGCGTGGAAAATACAACCAAGTCGAACGTACCGCGCAAAACAAGTTCAAGTTCAAGTTGCACTGGGCCGAGGTGGCTAAAAGCCAATCACGCGCCCAGATTTCCTTCGACGGTATGCGGTTGAGCACCCGGCACTTCGATATTGAGTATACAGTTCGTATTTTCATACGTTCTTGTTTCCGGGTATCTGGAAAGTAAGGTAGGGTTTTTCTTCACCAGCACGGTGAGAGGTCAGCTATTCAGGAAATAATGCAATAATGTATGTGAACAATGTATGGTGTATGATATCACTAGTCTATTCGAGGCGAAGTAAAACAAAGTCATGGACTGCATGTGGGCTAACTTGTTGTCAGGTTGCCCAGCCTAGACAGATATTATAAAAATGTAACAATGTTTTTTTCTTGTTTTTTATAGTTTTTAATAGACTTCTAGTTGGGTTGTCGCTAAATCAGTCGTCAGAAGGCAGCTATTTCCCAAGTTTAATGGCAAGTCAGGTCTTTTCCACTCTATTACTTTTTTATAATTAGAGATAAGCGTATCTCTACTGTCGGTTCCTAGGATATTAACATCATCAGCAAACAGGAAGCAGCGTTAACTCAAGCAGGCTGCCTGTTCGTTTACAAAAATAAGAAAAATTAGCGGACCAAGCACCGAGCCTTGAGGCACTCCACTGAAAATCAGTGATTCCTCTGAGCACACCCCTGCAATTCTAACATAATTTGTGCGATTAATTAAGAAGCTGTCTAACGATTGATGTAGTTCAATTGTGACGCCACACATACTTAGTTTGTGCAGAAGGTACCTATGTTTCACTGAGTCGAATGCCTTTTGAAAATCAAGATAGCATACTTCGACTACTCTCCCTTCATCGAGGCGTAATGTCAATTCATCGAGAAAGCTTAGAAGATTGGTTAGGCAGGACCTTTCTTTCCAGAATCCGTGCTGGGCGTCGGATAGTAAGGAATTGGCTACCAAATGGAGAAGAAGTTACTCGCCAGGGCCAGGTTGACGTCATGTTTCATCAAAAATTAAACAAAGTGTATTATTGACTCCATATTGATCTGAAATTTCTCTAGGCAAAAGCGCTAACCACTTTCAGCTATTCGCTTTAACGTCTGTTTGCTGCTCGTAGGAACGTTGCCAAAATACTGAGAAACGTTTTCAAAAACTTGTATGAAGGATTCGAGCGATCAATACTTTGTTGACCGTAACCATCGTTTCAATAAACGATGTTGCATTGTTGACATCCAAAATCTTACGATATATCGAGCGCCGCATACTCAACTCCTAAAATGACTCTTATTTCATCCTGACGAAGATGAAGTTGGTTTCTGGGAACTAGGATGAATCGATCCAGGATTGCATAACTACTTTTGGATTGAATGTAGCCCATGTTTGCAATGCTCCTCAAGGTGAACCATAGCCAAAGATTGACGGAGGTTGATTTTACTTTGTCATGTTCCTCATATTGGACGATAGACGAATCCTATTGGATATCTACCAATCACTATTGAATTGCATCGAAGTGTTTCTTTTGATCGGTTAAGGAGCCGCATACAGATATCTGTGGAAATAGAAGACTGGAGACTGCATATAATTATTACTCATTTAACTTAATCATCAGCTTGTGAATGAAGCTTGAAGCGCCCACACTCTTTGCTACCAATGTACATGATAGGTAAGGAATCGTTGAATATACTCATTTGTGGGCATGTGTACGTGTAAAATAGTGATGATCTGTCTCTTAATATTTGTTTCGTGGTTTCGGCAGTCTGTTTGATTAACCGATGGCCTGGGATTTGTTGCACTATAAAGTTACAATATTTATCGAGTTCACCTCGACCAGGTTTACGAAGTAGAAGTCGAAATGTGTAGCAAAACTTGCGCGAAACAAATTTTCATAACAACGGAACAACGATCAAACGTAAGATTAACCTCCGCGTCAAAAATTAAATTCATGGATACCATTAGCGATAGCATTGACGGTAGTTGGAGCACTGCTGTACTCTAGAGTACCTGGCATTTTATATTGAACATGTAATTTTATCATATTTTTCGGCTGCTCGAGCAAACTTTCTAGTTTAGTGTGATCTATTTTCGCAAAATAGGAATGAAAAATATCAGTAACAGTAAGTAACAGTATGTAACGTCCCTATAATCCGTTGATTCAGTAAGAATTCGCCTAAAAGAAGTCAAAGTGAATTATTTTTCAATACGCGCTCTTGTCAACATGCATTAAACGCGGCCAAACGCTCATTTATTTATTTTACAAAATAACATTCACTCAAATTTTGTCAGCACAATGCAATAAATAACAACCTGTGATGTTGAAAGCTCTACACCGCATGTTCACAGATAAAATGTTTCATCATTTAAATCGCAAAATATATATTACTAAATATTGTTCTATTGGATATCCATTCTAAGCGTGCTCGATAATTACTTAAAAATTGAATAATCAAATGGAAGTATGTGAAAACATGAATAAATTTTCAAAATCACTTGTGTTGCGGAATTTTCGTAACATAAAATAAAGGTAAACAGATTTCACTCAATGCGTACAGAATATCAGTATAAATCTGTTACTTAATCAATTGAAATAACGGATTTCGTGGAGAAAAAAATTCTTCCGAACACTTAATTTCAACGGATAATGCTCATTATATACCGGGAATATTTGTGTGTTGTAGAGAATTCGTAACATTTTGATAACAATGTTCAAAATAAATCAGCTTAACTTGAATAAGTTCGAAGAAATGTGTTGCTCACATCTCTCGAAATTACACTCTACTACCGGTTTCTGGCTGTTTGCCGTAATCAGGTGGAGACGGTAAGATTAGTTTCAGTGAGCTTTGAAACAGTGGATAAATGGTAAACAAGATTGTACTTGAATGCCACTGTTG
This sequence comes from Atriophallophorus winterbourni, assembly GCA_013407085.1. NCBI lineage: Eukaryota > Metazoa > Platyhelminthes > Trematoda > Plagiorchiida > Microphallidae > Atriophallophorus > Atriophallophorus winterbourni. The sequence goes on from JACCGJ010022543.1 coordinate 74,491, forward strand.
CATACGGTTCGTACAACGAACCACGATGTTCAAACACAGAATCACAAAGTGATTCTTGGTTAAGCACTCAAGGCGCTTGTGGATAACCAAAGTATGTGCTTCTAAACATCCATCCCATCCCCCGAAATTACACTCCACTAACTACCGTGTGTTTTGGCGTTGTTTGCCGTCATCAGGTGGAGACAGTAAGATTAGTTTCAGTGAGCCTTGAAACAGTGGATAAATGGCAAACAAGATTATACTTGAATGCCACTGTTGCATAGGGTTTGTGCAACGAACCACGATGTTCAAACACAGAATCACAAAGTGATTCTTGGTTAAGCACTCAAGGCGCTTGTGGATAACCAAAGTAATGTGTTATGGTTATCCACAAGCGCCTTGAGTGCTTAACTAAGTATCACTTTGTGATTCTGTGTTTGAACATCGTGGTTTGTTGTACGAACCCTATGCATCAGTGGCATTCAAGTATAATCTTGAATTAGATCAGTTTTCTTTTTTGGATAATGGAGAAAATTGATTTCACATGGTTGATGACTTCTAATGGCCTTCAGGTGAAGCTAGGTAAGTTGTGCTGAAAAGTCGATAATTAAAACCAAGTTAGTGTTCTTATTGAAGCCTTAAAACGAAATTTGATATCAGTAACCATTATTGTATAGATAATCAGGTAAACCATCTGAATTGAGTAGATCATATTTTTTATTTTGTTGTTGTTGGCCTCATTCAGTCGACGTCGATCATGAATGTAGATCCCAATCGGATAAATTTTCATGTTTTACAGCTTTTTGAATGACTAAACAGTCCGATTCAGGAGAAAAATCTCTCCCACAGCGCTTGCAACGATGGTCAGAACTCTTTTGTAGAGCGTCAGTTACACGCTGGCGGCGTGATCTGCGTTCAGCAGCCAAGAGCTGTATCTGTTCCTCCCCACCTTGCAGACGACGCTTTACACAATGCCTCCAAAGTGAGCGATTAAGAGCAAGTTCTTCCCAGCTCGCGGGGTTAATGCCAAGAGCTTTCATATCTTTTTTGCAAACGTCTTTGTACCGCAAGTACGGTCTGCCCAATGGTGGACTTGATAATTGCTACTCACCATAGAGTAGATCTTTCTGAATACGACTATTTCCCATTCTATAAACATGACCAAGTCACCGCAGGCGGCGCTGACGTAATATGGTTAACATGCTCTGTAGACCAGCTTTGGAAAGCACTTCAGCGTTAGTCACTCTGTCCATCCACGATATGTTTAAGATACGACGGATGCGTCTTAGATGGAAAGCATTCAGCTTCCGTTCGTGTCTTGCGTGGGTGGTCCAGGTTTCACTGCCGTACAGTAGAGCATTCAGTACGCATGCGCTGTATACCATCATCAATGTCTTTACAGTCAGCTTGCGGTTACCCCAAACACGAGAGTTTAAGCACGACAGAATGACAACTGCTCTGGCAATCCGCTTATCAATCTATGTGTCTAGCGAGAGGTTATCCGCAATGGTTGAACCAGGGTATGTGATATGATGCACTGATTCAAACTGACAGTTTTCAACAGTTATGATGGGAGGCGATACAGTACCTCGACCAAGGACTTCGGACTTGCTTCTGCTGATTTTTACCCCAAAGTTTTTGCATGCCGACACGAAAACAGTCCATTAGAGACTTGAGGTGCTCTCAGGAATGAGCAATGAAGGCTGCGTCGTCGGCAAACAGCAGGTCACGGATTAGCACATTTCGTGCCTTAGTTTATGCTCCCAACCGGTTTAGGTTAAAAAGCTTGCCATCACTTCGCGTGCGTATGTAAATGCCTTCTCTACTCGTCCTGAAAGCATGCTTCAAAAGTAGAGCAAAGAAAATGCCGAACAGCGTGGGAGCAAGGACACACCATTGTTTGACGCTTCGGCGAATTTCAAAGCCTTCTGAGCTGAAACCGTTAAAATGGACTAAGCCCTTCATGCCTCAGTGGAACGAAATAACGAGCTTTAGCAGTCTTGTGGGGCAGTCTATCAAATCAAGCATTTTGAAAAGAACCTACCTGCTGACGTAGTCGAATGCCTTCGTTAAATCAATAAAAACAGCATATGATAGCATACGCTGTTTCAGACACTTTTCTTGAAGTTGTCTCAGGAAGAAGATCATGTCAACATTTGATCTTCCTTTGCGGAAGCCACATTGAGATTCGGAGTAAATTCCATCAGCTAGAACTTGTAGCCCGATCTGTAAGACTTTAGCAAACAATTTGCCTACAACTTTCAGGAGGAAGATTCCTCTGTAATTGTTGCAGTCGCCTCTGTCACCATTAATCCTAAATAGCGTGATGATCTTTGTGTCTCGCATCTCTTGTGGGACAGACCCCTCCTGCCAGCACTGAAGAAGCAAATGGTGAAGAGGTAGTAATAATGCTGCTCTCTAGCATTTGATGAGCTGAGGTGGAATTTCTTCGTCACCAGGGGCCTTTCCGTTCGCTAAGCGGTCAATTGCCCTATTGAGCTCATCAAGGGTAGGGGGAGTATCTAGATATTCAATTGTAAACAACCGCTTGACATTTTCAAGTGCATGGGGTAGAACCGTACTGTCCCTGGATTAGAGGGAGGAGAAGTGCTCTACCCATCTTTCCATCTGTTGAGTTTTGTCGACATTCCGGTTACCAGATACAGACTTAATAGGAGCTTTGGTTTGGGCCAATGGCTCCCTTAATCCCATTATACACACCGTGAATATTTCCGGTATCCGCAGCGTATTGGATATTGAGGCTAATTTCAGTCCAATAGTCGTTTGCACATCGCCTTGCTGTCTGTTGGACCTTATTTCTAGCCGTCATTATAAGTCGCGAGTTTTCCTCTGTTGGCATAACTTTGAACCTCAAGAATACTGAGCGTTTATCATCCAACACAGCAGTCATCTCAGAGGCTTTTGCTTCGAACGAGTCGTTCGTTCGAGCTTTCTCCGGACCGAAAGTTGAAAGTGCGACTCGGCATATGCAGCTTTGTATCGATTCCCAGTTTTTTAAAGCAGATTTGAGTGGTGTTGTCTTGTTGAAATCGTTTGTAAAAACTTTCGCGAATCTCGCAGTTAGATAGGGTTCGCACATGCGAGTGACGTCTATCCTAGGCTTAGCAGACAATTTGGTGCGGTGGAATTTCGTGTAGAGAAGCTTCAGTTTTGCATAGGCTAGTAAATGATTATTGTCGCAGTCTGCGCTTTGATATGATCTGGTGAGGAGCATGCTTCCTATATTAGTGCGCTTAACAAGAATAAGATCAAGCTGATGCAAATCTTGGAGCGAGGATGCTTCCAAAAGACTTTATGCTGTGGTTTTGTTTGAGAGAAAGTGTCACTGACACAAAGACTGATCTGTGTGCACATCTCTAAAAGCCATTGTCCATTTTCATTGGTTTTACCTACACCGAACCTTCCGAGTCAGTTTCGCCAAGACCAGAAATCTGCACCAACTCTGTCATTGAAATCACCCAATACCACTACACAGTTTTTCTGCGGCACGTTTTTGAGGACAGTTGCGAGGTTATGATAAAAAACGTCTTTTTCAGCAGGGGTCGCAGAGAGCGTCGGTGCATAAACGTTGACAAACGTAATGGTACCAGTAATGCACCTCATATTTAAAGTCCAAATCCGTTCGCTACCACTGCTGCTCGGTTCTGTTGCTTATAATACGTCGTTTCGCACGACAAACCCAACACCATGCAGTCGAGGGGCATCGGAACCTCTTCCTTTTCAAAAATTTGTAATCTCTTTCTGTTAGTTTACCAGTGTCTGATAATCACGTCTCTTGCAGGACAGCCACGTCGACATTCAGCCTCTTTAGCTCATTGTTATTCGCCGTTGACTTTCTCACGCCTCTGATATTCGAGGCATCGTTATAAAATCCTGGAAGCATGGACCAGACGTTCCAGGTTCCCAGTTTCAGAACCGACATTTATTGTTTAGAATTTCGATTTGCTGGTGCGGAAAAAACAGTCTGCTTGTCGGTTGATTCCTAATCCCCATGCACCCAATGAGGATAGCAGACCTTGGCGTGACGGCATCCCTTTGACTGAGTGCTGCCAGCTTGAGGCGGGTGGTAGCCGTCCAATGAGACCTGAAAGTCTCTCCCACCGTCAAAAGCAGCTCAGGCGCTGATCTCTACGCAATTCGAGCCATAGCTTATATCCGGTATCTGCTGCTTACCGTGTTAATTTCTGTAGAAGCGGAATGGAGTGTCCTCTCAATTGGTGCGTCGTGATCTACGCCAGGGCATTTCAATATGGAGTACTAGCTGTTGCCCATGCAGCATGTGCTCCCTCTCCGCAGCACCACGTGAACCGAAGGAACAGCTAGGCTGATACTTTTGGACAACGATGCCGTCGCAGGAGCTGGCAGTACGGAGTTGAATAAATTTCGAACTGCATAACGGGACTTCCGCTCCAGATTTTTTCTCGAGGTTGACTCCCGAAGCCTTTTCCATGATTGGATGTAGCCACGAGGCAGTGTAGGTTTGAGATAAAGGTTTTCCTTTTCCTAGGTGGACCGCCTTCACGGACTTACGAGCTCCACCTGCACGAATCATGGTGGTTTTTAGGCGCCAGTCAGCCGCCTTCGCCTTTTCTCCTGTCAGTAGAAGCAATTCCGCCGGGCCACACAGGACCATGCGTGCAAACCAGGAGCTGGACTTGGTTGTCAGAGGCTATATGAGACGCGAGCCATTAGAGCATTTTTAGAATTGTGAGCTTATACCTGAAACCGCCCCGACCGTGACAACCTTTTTTTGTAAGTACTGAATTCAGATGTGCTTTGAGTTCTTGCAGAGAGGCGCTGCGTATCATATATATTGAAATGAGATTCAAATTTCTAGTATATTCAGAAGAGGACATTATCCGTAATATGCATGAAAGCTTGGTTCTTTAATAGCTTCAACACAATTTCTTAAGTTATACGTGAAATCTTGCCGTATATAGTGCGTCAATCTTATTTCTACATTATCTGATGACAGTAGATTAGGTATTGCAAATCTTTGGAAATTCTCTTCACTCCATTTTGTATGTGGCACCTTCTACAGGTAAATTTGAAGCACTCGTAGAATCTCTTACTGCTCCATCGCTATGTGAATTTCTCAAAATAAACACTTTTATAGTCAATATATTTTTTCACGGTATTCCTGGTTATTGAACCAAATGTAAGTATCTTTTACATTAGCACACGCATAGATATGTTCACAATGTCCGAAATACATGGTATTATTAAGTGTCAGGATACCTAGGGTCTATGTATGTTGCATCAAAACCTGGAACTCGTAGTATATGCTATCTAAATTATTATATACTCTATTGTCTCTGTTAGGCCTGGACAAACCTGACAGTAAGATCTCAGCCCACCTACAGTTCTCTGTCTGTGGGGGCCAATTGGCGGATCGGCTTGTGCTTTCACTCCATTAGGCTCATTTCACCCACCTTTTGGTCTAAACATAGTTATCTTAAAATAAATAAAAATTGTAACATCTAACATTAATTTCTGATGATTATCCTTTTTATAACGCAGCTGTTAGGTAAGTTTACCTACGGTATAGGCCAGTGTCTCGTCAACATTGCACACTTCTTCATCGTAACAGTGCGTATTATAATCAATTTTTACCATATGACCATATCCCTTAACCGTGATCTGCTAGATTTCAACGCCATTTATATATGAAAATAATATATGAAAATATTATATTACTAAAAAAACAAAAAAGAAAAAACGCCAAAAAATGCAAAAAAAATCTGTTTTTTGATCTTTTCACATTTATAATCGATTTAATATATCTCTTCGATAACCTCTCACCATGGTGGTGAAGAGAATATCTTTAATTATGTTCTAGTGTCTCCGACTCCCAAACCAACTCCGATACTGGCCCTTGCTCCCTCAGCATACGACTGATTCTTCTATATGAACCGAAAGACCTACTGTCGAACAGTTTTAGTTTCCCTAATCCAGACCAATTCTTCAACTTTCTGGATCGTACAACTGGCCCAAACCTCATGCAATTTAAACCACAATCTCTCCTCATCCCCTTCATTTTCTATATTTTTTCAATTTAACTTCGGTTTTTTATATACTTTTCTTCAATCACATCCACCAACATTCCTAAGAAGTCAATTTATATATTTATAAAAGAACTTTCTTTATTTCGTAAATTTATTTTACTGGGACAATTAAATCTTTCATGCGCACCATTTTCTTTTATATTTTTTGTCTTTTAGTTTCGTTTTTCATCCCTGCCTCCAAGGAATCTATGGGATCCTCATTTGCTTAATTGATGAAACTCTAGATGAATCTTATACGGTGGTCGACTGCGCAAAAAATTAACTTTCTTACCATTGTAAATTTACCATCCTTTATTAAACGGAAAAATGTTCAGAAATTCCGCTAGATAAGGTCATTTTTACAATTTATTTATTTTGTAAACATTGATAACCTGATCATGATTTGCATGCCTTGGTTTAACCAAGAATATTAGATATTATATGAAGAATGAAATGCGATTGCGCGAAGACATAAGTGATTAAAATCCAGCTGTACAAATATTTCTCTGTATGATTGTTTGTTGTTATAACCGATAATGAATATTGAGAAAGAACGTTGTATCTTCTCTAGAATGATGATATTAGATTCCTTCAAGCTACAATATTCTAACTGAGAATTTGTTAATAGTCTATAAAGTTTTATTTTGCAATGAGATTCATTTATAAACCTGAGTATATTGTTGATACTTTGCCTGGCCCTTAATGACAGGATGGCGTAACTTATCTTTGTATTGTGTGTGATGCGGAATATCAGAGTTCATAATCACAAGTGCATATATACTCTGAATTGCGTAATTCTATAGAAGAATTGAATAACTTGCATTGTGTATTCTATAGGCATAAAATTTAATATTACTTTTTAGAAATTAAGACCGTTTTTAGTTCACCAAACGTATGCACTGAAGCAAGGATTTTGTGTGGTTCGCTCACGTATAAAATAGGTGCTGACTATTTTACTCAGTGGGACTTAAGCAGTTGCGTCCACACTTGTTTTCATGATGTATCTTAAGCTGCCGACCGAAAAATTCACTTTTGACTGCTGCAAAGCTGCAGTAGGTTGGTATCAGCTTACAACTACACATATGGCTTGAATGTTACCTAACTGAGCGCAAGGAAATTATGCGAATGAACGAGGTACATTTTCGAGTAACTGATGCCGACGTTTTATCATTAAACTAGCTGACATCATCAGCAAAACCTCTTTCGAAGCAACTGTGCGATGGGCATCATTCAGGATAATCTGCTGCGATGCGAACTCAAATACTTTGGGCTAGAATGCTAGCATGCCCTAGTTGTTGGTGTGTTCTCCATTGGCCTTAGACCCCATTAAATTGAATGTGCTCATTTATTGATTGTGGTGTCGAATATCGCGCTTCAAGAAACTTTCGAACGTAACGAGTTCTGCCTTTGGTGATGATTTCTGTTCTATCCCAATTGAATTCGTGCCTATCTTGATCCAGGTGTACCGATATTACTGATTTGTGGTCATGAGGTCGTGTAGTCAGTTTGTGTTCCTGTATCTTTGCATCTAACCTACATCTAGTCTGTCCGATATAATATTACTTACAATCGAAAACAGGATTTTGTTCACAACGTTATTTCTTTCCCTTTTGGAAATCTGTCATTGATTTTTACTAGTTGGCTTCTCAGTGTTGTTGTGCTCTATGCTAATTCCAAGCGGGTGTTGTATTCTTGCGGTATGTTTAACGTTATTAGCACAAATATATCAGTTTCTATAGAAATTAAAGGAATGTGGAAATCAATTGGGAATACCTACCGTACTCAAGCAGCCCGTTATATATATGGTCCAGATCAAGCTGAACGACACGTTTGCTAAAAAGAAAGAAATAACGTGGTGAGCAGAATCTTGTGTTCTGATTATGAGAAATAATATGCCGGGCAGATTGAACGAAGGTTAGAATCAAGGATTCATGAACAGAAACTGAATACATGACGACATGGACAGATATCAGTAATATCGGTACACATGAATCCAGAAGGATAAAAATGCAATTGGGATAGAACAGAAATCATCGCAAATGCAGAAATCGTTAAGTTCGAGAGTTTCTCGAAGCGTAATATTCAACACCAGCATCAGTAAATGAGTAAATTCAATTGGATTGAGTCTACGGACCAATAAAAACACGCCAACAACGAGGACATGTTAGGATTTTAGTTAATCACAGTAGATGAGTTCGCAATGCAGCAGATAATTACGAATGATGCTCATCGCCCAGGTGCTTCGAAAGGGGTTTTGCTGATGATGTAAGCTAGTTTGATGACAAAACATCTCTATCAATTACTTGTAAATGTTCCTCGTCCATTCGCATATTTTCCTTGCAATCAGCGACGTAACATTTAAGCCATATAAATAACTGTAAGCTGGCAGATTTTACAGATGTCGAGAGTGAATATTTCGGTCGAGAACATAAAACAGATGCTGATAACAAGTGTGGATGCACGATTATTAGTGAACCGCTTGAGTCCCGTCGAGAAACATTGTAAGCACGTAATTTATGTGTGCGAACAATAAAAAATCCTTGCTTCTGAACCTAAGCTACAAGTTTTTGTTACTCAGTCAACGATGTCACTGTCCTTGCGCGGTACGCTCAACTTGGTTGTATTTTCCACGCTCTGCTAAAAATTATTACGCATTTTCGCTATTCTGTGAAATACTGTAAAATATACTAACTATTTTACTACCTTATAAAAAGCTAATCGTCTATTATATTTCGTGCTGATTAATTACGCTTGTGATTAAATCAGTCTATAATCTTGCTGGTACATTATCTTTCTTATATCTCTCGCCGTACGATGAGTACAGTTAATGCTTGCCTCAACGGCAATTGCTGCAAAAAGTGGCCAGGGGCATTGAGTGCACAGCGTGCAAGCGTTGGGCTCACCCTAGCTGCTCTGGCATACATAAATCTCACTATGGGATTTATGCAAAGTACCGCTGGTTACAGTGGTATTGCAGCTCCTGCCATAAGGCTGCCAGTGACGCTGCTTTTGTTATTGTAAAACCTCCAAATAGTGAAATTTCGCCTAGCACGTCTAACGTCGTACCCACTCAAACCTATGCATCTGTTTTGTGCGCAAACATGAGCCCGGGGACAACTGCAGTCAAGGCGGAAGTTGACAAAGTTAACCAGTTACACCATCCTCCCAAGGAGGCCAATGTACGGGGAACTTTGAAAAAACGTGCAAATAAAAAATCTAGATTAGCTGCAGCCGAGGGGAAAGTCGAACAGGTTAGCCAGGTAACCCGTCCACCCAGGCAAGCTGCCACTCCCAAGGTGGCCAATGTAGCTGGCACCTCCAAGAAGCGTACTAAGGCCAGTAAGGGTAGTACACAAAAACGGCAACATTCAATTGATGCCGGTTCGCCTATGCTAGAGCAAATTATTCAGGAATTAAATGGTTTGAGTCAGCAAATCGAAACACTGCACAGCAATTCCTCTGCTCCGAAATCTAGAACTAGAAATGTACTAGTTTTTAACCGAGCGGAACCATTTATTGAGGAATCAAGTCTCGCAGAGATCTTGATCGTAGGTGTATAAACTATCTTCTCCGAATGGTGGATATGAAGCCTTCTACTTCCACAGTGCGAATTCACCGAGTAGGAAGATGGAGGATGGGTAACTGCCCTCGACCAATCCTGGTTGAATTTAATTGTTAGGCGGATCGGGATGCATTCCTGGCTAGGGCTGAGTATATCGCAAATTCAACGCTAGATAAACTTCAGGTGAAGCATGACAACCCTCCGTCCCGGATTCCGCAAAATTATTCTGATTCCAATAGGAGAAACTTACCAATGAGAACATCGGTCATTCTTAACCCGGATGCAGCGCAAAACGCTATTCAGTCACAGACGGTTATACCGAACAGCACTTTGCCACTAGGCTTGTTGTCCGGCCCAGATGACGTTGATTGTCTTAGCGCCATTGACGATGGCACCCGAGACGATGACTCCAGTAGTTGCTTCTCTTCTATGGATGCGGTCTATATTGTCAGGCAACGGTCCGTTACATTAACGCAAGAGGCTTTCGACACTGATGCTCCTGCTCTAAGTAGCACGCCAAAAAACGTGCAGCTCCCTCGGGTGCTTCGACCGAGGGCCAAACAGGATTAGTTTCAGAAGCACGAATAACCAGTGCCCAAGTACTGTATGCAAATGTATGCAGCATCAGGAATAAGTAGGCTGAACTTTTTCTCTGCGTGGCTCAGTTACACCCAAGGGTTATTGCGCTATCTGAGACCTGGCTGTCTGCGATTGATGAGGTGTCGGTAAACATCAGTGAACAGTATCTCGTCATATGATGCGATAGGCCGGACGATAGGAGAGGCGGTGGCGTTGCACTGCTCTTGGAGTATGGTTTGCACAACATGGGTACAGGGATATCTCTAGCCATTGAAAACGTCCAAGTTGTTACGAGTATCCTGACTTGCTACAAGTCATCGCTCTCAATTGCTTGCGTCTACGTCAATCCCAGTGCATCCATACAGGAGTTTACACAGCTTATTGAGACACTCGACGGTTTGTTTCACTCAGCTCACAGTGTACTTATCTTGGGTGATTTCAACCTCCCAGACATAGATTGGCCTGTCCCCACTGGTCTAGTCACCCAGCAATCTGACACCTTTCTCGAATGGATCCATAATCATGCGCTGCACCAGCATTCCAATGATCCTACAAGGTTTCGCCATGGATGCACTCCATCCATTGTTGACTTGGTATTGTCGTCCCAGCTAGAAGCTATTAGTCATTTAAACTACCTACCGCCGCTCGGCAAAAGTGATCACGTAATAATAAGCTTCGAAGCGATATTGCGTTTTCGCAAACCTTTCTCTCGTCCCAGACGCAATTTTAGGCGTGTAGACTGGGGTTTACTCTTGCAGACTTCAAAATCTTCCCTTCAGTTATCTAGCGATTTAAATGTAAATGAAAACTAGGATAGAATTTCTAAGTATCTAAACGAGTTACAAGATAACCACGCTCCGCTGCAGTGTGCGAGAAGGCATCTTAACACCATACACTTACATTTGTTATCCCATCAATCGAGAACAATTTCTGCCCTTGGATATTTACTTGATTCTTGAACTGCCCAGTAAGCAATCTAATCCCATTTTTGCTTGTTATATTATTCGTTGTTGTCATATAATTATGTGGTTTTTTGTAAACCTATATGCTTTTTGGATCATTAAAATTGAATTGAATTGAAATTGAATTGAAGGCCACCCTGGTGGTCACCTCGAGTCCGTAGGTCTACCCGTAAACGGGATCGTCTATGGCGGCAATATAAGCTATCCCTTACTTCTGGTTCTTGGGCCCGCTACTAAACCGCTCGGAATGCCTGTGTTAAATTACAACGTGTGCTTAAACAGGATTTTGAGTTATCTCTAGCTAGGGATGCTAAATTCAACCCGAAAAGGTTTTATAGCTACGCACAGTCAAAAGGAAAAACTAGGGAAAATATAGGGGATTTGAAACTCGAGGACGGAAAAGTTGCCGATATCGACCTGTCTAAGGCGACTGCCTTCTCAGGGTTTTTCAGTAGCGTTCAACGACGGGATAATTCTTCAAACGCACCGTCAGGTCTGCTTAACCTGACACCTGGTGTCCATGTATTATTCTATGATGTTGTTCCTTCAATAGGTTTAGGTGTATGGCGCACTTATCCATGTTCGTGTCAACAAATCTGAGGGACCGGATGACATCTACTCAATTATGCTTAAAAATCTTGTCTCAGTGCTTACCGAACCGTTTTGCCAGCTCTTTAATTCATGTCTGAAACTAGGAGTTGTTCCAAGTAAGTGGAGAGAAGCCATAGCCGTGCCAATACACAAGGGTGGTTGCAGGTCAACTTTTGGTAACTATAGACCGGTCAGTCTGACCAGCACCGTCTCGAAAGTAATGGAAAAACTGCTGCGTGATAAAATCTGTCAGCTTCTCTGTCGGCATTCTCTGTTGAGTGTAACTCAGCATGGATTTCTTAAGGGCAGATCCTGCCTGACTAACCTCCTTAGCTTTCTCAATACTGCCACCAAAATGATGGATGAAGGGAAGCCTGTCGAAGCCCTCTACCTAGACTTCAGCAAGGCTTTCGATTCCGTAAATCACCGCCTTTTAGAGATTAAGCTAGCAGCCAAAGGCATACGGGGTAGTCTACTTGCTTGGATAAAGGCCTTCCTTACAGGTAGGACATTCCGAGTGAGAGTAGGATGTACGCTGTCAAATCAAACCGACGTGATCAGTGGTGTACCCCAAGGTTCGGTACTTGGCCCTCTTCTATTCCTGATTTTCATCGATGACTTGTCCTCTGAATTGAAGTGCCCATGCTTCATTTTCGCGGATGATGTGAAATTCATCGGATCAACGAATGAAGATACCTTGATGCACGACCTTGAGCGGGTCATAAACTGGTCATACCAGTGGGATCTCCCACTGAACTTAAATAAGAGCCAACTCTTGTCAACACTGGTTGATAAGATTTCGGTCCAGGTGGCGGGAAATTCCCTCAGTGTTAACGCCACACAGTGTGTTAAGGATTTGGGTGTACTGGTTAGGGCTGACTTCAAATGGGAGGACCAATGTGCCGCTGCGGCTCAGCGTGCACGCCAGGTACTTTTTCGGCTGAAATCAGTGCTATCGAGCAGAAGACCCGATGTATTCCTGCCACTGTACAAGGCATTAGTTCGGCCGCATCTTGAATACTGTGTTCAGGCGTGGTGTCCTCACTACAAAAAGGACATCCTTCGACTTAAAAGTGTACAGCGCCTCGCAACTCGCATGATTGAAGGTCAGCGAGGGAAACCGTACGCTGTGCGCCTAATGTCTCTCGATCTTTTCTCCCTTAGGCGCCGTCGTTTAAGAGGTGACCCAATAGAAACCTTTAAGATCTTGAAGGGTTTGAGTGGCGTGCAAATGAACGACTTCTTTACCTTAAGCCCCGAGCTGGGCACCCGGGGCCACTCACTTAAAATTGCTAAGAAACTATGTCGGCTAGACTCCAGGAAATACTTTTCAGCCTTAGGGTTGTAAACTTCTGGAACATTCTTCCAGAAGAACTTATATCCTGCAGTACCGTCTCTAGTTTTAAGCAGGGTTTGGACCGCAACTGGGGTAAGTTTTTTTCCTGAATACTCTCCTTAATTGCTATACAAGCTTAGGTATTTCATCTTTTAGCGTTATCCCGTGAATAAAGTGAGGGCTAGAGTTTCCTGTGTTTTATTTATTATACACGATGCTACTTCAGCTGACCTCTCACCGTGCTGGTGAAAAGAAAGTGCTTTTCATTTTTCCAGCATTGGCTATAACGCGGTGCTTCCTAAATTCAACCCGGATAATCTCTTGGCTTTGCGATCGGCGAAGATTTCAAATGGACACAAAGAATAAACGTTTTGGCAGTGATGGGTGCTTCTCTGCAGCTTTCCACCGAAAGAAATTCTGGACGCTATATTGGCTTGTTAGCCACATACTGTCCTGTGCAAACTGAACTGAACTGATTCGGAGGGTTAAGTTGTGTATCATTCAAAAGTAATCATCGACATGAACAAAGTACGAAAGTTAATGTAAAAGTGCTATATAACTCTCTCCTCTAGTGCATTAGAAGTTACAGGTAAAAATGATATCATTGGAAGTGAAAGTGTCTTTGGGCTGTGCTCCCTACGAATCAATCCTGGTGGTGGCGGCGGTTGTTTTCAAGCACCGAAAGAATCTGGGCACTCGTTTTGACTAGGTCGACTATCGCCCTGTGATACTGATACTGATTCAAGTTAACACTTGGCGTTACGTTTGAATTTTGTTTCAACGCAGCTCAAATTTTTAAACTTCATTCATTTTGTGAGTTCATCGATTAAATGTGAAAATGATACAAAATTCCTCTCTTTGTCTCTAATCTAGCTGTAAGAAAAAAATTTCAAAAGCGCATGCGTTGGGAATATCCCAAATTCTCCTGAATGTCGCCAACTCACTTTAAGTTTTATGCAGCCCAGCGTTGACTTACATGGCTATGCGCAGACTGCATGAAGTCCGTAGAAACTGCTCAAGGAGCGGAAACGTCTTGAGAAACATCAAAGTTCTCCACGCCCCTCTCCGAAGCCCAAACATTTACTGAAGTAGCTAGGCCTGTGGTCTCGTCTACCTCCAGCCAGCATAACACTCCTTTGAGACCACAGAATGCGAAACCATCGCCATCCTCCTGTCCTCCGAAGGCTCCCTGGAAGCAACTTAGGGAAAATCGAGGTGGTCATAGTAGCCCAACAAAGGCGGTTCGCGCACTTGCCCGGGAATTCCAGAACTAAAGAAAAGTATTTGCTGAGCTGCAATCTAGAAACCAAGGTAGCTGAACACGGTCAAGCAGTCTTAATCTTGACGCAGGTTGAGCCTTTCATCCGAGATTCGAAGCCCCGTAAGAAAAGTGACAACAGGAAGATAATTGACCTACTCCGCGCTTCAGGCATGCGCCCTACTACTCCGCTGAAGCGAGTTCACCGGGTCGGCGAATAGAGAGGAAGCCAAAATGACGCGTCTACCAGATCGCCGTGGCCAATTGTAGTAGAATTCGCACAGCTGTGCAATCGCGACTACTTTCTCTCAAAAGCTTCGAAACTTCGCCTCGTTGAGGGTAGGTGCGTAGTGCAACCTGACACCCCGTCCCACAAGAAAACGTGTAACCCAATTAGAGCTAGAAAGTCGAAGTTATGTCTAAATTGTAGCTCATCATATTCGCTCACGAGTTGAAACTCAGTAAATGACAGTAGTGTGACGATGACTCTACCTCAAAAAATTATAATCCAACATTGAAGAGATCCACGGGCGCGCTACATCCTTTAGAGGAGGAATCATGGTTGAGCAGCAGTGACTCGAACCACGAAGATGAAACTGGATGCTTGGAGTTGTCATCCGTTTCAAAAACGAATGTTTTATCTCCTGATGAAATAAAGCCTTCAAAAACGCGAAGCAGCTTCGGGTACTAACCCGAAAGACAAAGATCTCTTAAGTAGCCCTAACACCGGGAGTCCGGCCCCATGTAACATTGCTCTTTTATTCTATACAAATGCTTGTAGAATTAAAAATAAATGGGCTAAACTCCTCTGTAGAGTTGACGACACCCACTACAAAATTGTGGGTGTCACGGCATCATGGTTGTCTCATGATCACCGTGTACCGGCTGCAATAGCTGACAGGTTTAGGCCGTAAGAAGCGATCAACCTCTTGTTAAGCTGACAGGAGGGGCACTGCACCTTATTGATCATACTTTTCCTTTTAAGAAAAGTATCTCTCATTATACGACGAACATGTAGATAATATTTGCCTTGCTCATGTATGTATGCACGTCTATGGTGGTAAGCTGCGTCTACCGTAGTCCGAACACTAGTTTGGAACAAGTTACTCTTTTGCAAATTAAGCTTTCGTCTATTTTGGCCATAGCATTACGTGTTGTAATCCTCGGTGAATTTAATCACCCTGACATAAACTGAGTGTACCGAACCTCGCATGCTCCAGGGATCGCAAACGACTTTATGGACTGGCTACACTCCCATCGCAATCATACATCATCATGAAGAACAAGTCTGGAGGCGCAAAAAGTGGCCAAGCAATATGAAGCAGGAAAAGCAGATAAGCAAGCGCGTGGAAAAGGGAAAGCAGGCAAGCGGAATACGCAAAAGCAAATGCACAAAAAAGCAGCTTGTTTTTGTAGTTTCACTGCATGCGATTTTTTGGTTTTTTTTGTTTTGTTTTTGTTTTTGTTTTTTTTATATGTAAAATAATACCGAATAAAAAATTATGACACACATAATAAAATACACTGGCGCCACTGACTTCGGTTTGTAGCCATATCGCTTAAGGTTTCCAGCCAACTATTAGGTGGAGCTTTTGGACCCCACCCAGGCAAACGAATACGCCCAACTGAGCCTAGCGCTACGGTGAGTTTCTTCATCCCAACGCGCCACGTCATGGACTGGCCACCCGATCTTTTCTTCCAGCTTCTGTCAGGCTCTGCGAATAAGGCGCGGTACGGTAAACGGTGAGTAGGCATTCTTAATACATGTCCCAACCACCGCAAGCGAGCAAGCATCAGCATTTCTCTCAGTCCGCGGCCACCTGGTCCTAACACCCGCTTGCAGACATCTATATTTGTAACACGATGCTGCCACCGAATGCGAGCAATTCTACGCAGGCAACGGGTATCAAAAACAGAAAGCCGACGGACATGTTCCGCTCGGATAGACCAGTTTTCGCAGCCATAAATGAGTGTAGCACGCACCACTGCGTTGTACACTCGGCCTTTAGTATGGAGTGAAACATCGCGTCGACGCCACAGGTGGCGAAGGTTAGCAAACGCTGAACCCGCTTTGCGAACACGATGTGAGATCTCGTCCTCGACACAACCGCCAGCGGAGATACAACTGCCAAGGTAAACAAAGCTGTCGACCAATTCAAGATTGACATCGCACACAGTTAGGTTTGGAAGAGAGCCGCTCCAATCCTGGGTAAGTGTTTTACACTTGTTAGGCGCAAAGCACATGCAATACCTTGAAGCTTCAAGTGCCAGGCGGTCCAGGGCTTGTTGCATTATATGAGGGTCATCTCCCAGAAGTGCGATGTCATCGGCATGAGATTTGGACCGGTTGTACGATCCAGGAAAGTCGAAGAATTGTCTTATAAGGGAAACCAAAACTGTTTGCCCGTATGGATTTCAGTTCATGTAGAAGAATCAGTCTTACGCGGAAGAAGCAAGGACCAGTATCGGAGTTGGTTTCGGAGTCGGAGGTACTGGAACACAATTAAAAGTATTCTTTTCACCATCATGGTGAGAGGTTATCATTGTAAAATAGTACATTTATTATAAACGATAAAAAAAGATCACAAAAAACAATATTTTTGGCATTTTTAGCGTTTTTTTCTTTTTTTGTTTTTATAATAAATACGTTATGGCAAAGCATGTTTTTATGCATAAATGGGTTTAATGTAAGCAGATTACGGTTGAGGATATGGTAATATGGTAAAAATGATCATAAAACGCACGGTTACGATGAAGGTTTGTAACAACATATCTAAGGCCTGGCAACCTGACACTTGAATGGCCAGTTATCCAGAGAATACTATAAGACCTCATGATATGCTAATATGTGAAGAAAGATGTTGAATTAGAAACCTGGGATCCCATGGGAGTATAGAATATCTAGAGAAGAGTTTATCTTAAGGATTTGGGATAGTGAGTGAACAGTAAGGGTTTCTACAAGAGTTTTATCGAAGAGCAACAACTAGAGAAATTTGCTTGGCTCCCATCATCATTTTCGATAAGCGCGTCAACGTCGTCTAATCCGGACAGCCAGACTCGTAGCGATGAGCTTTTCGGTAAGATCCTAACGGATTCACTAGCGCTACGGTTAGCATCAGGCTTACGGATAGCAGATGTCCTTAAAGCGAGGTTTCTCCTATGTGGAGCAGAAGGGTTTTGTCTAATATGAGATGGAGGGTTGTCTGGCTTAACCTGAAGCTTGTCTAGAGTTGTTGTGGCGATGTATTCTGCCCTAGACAATAACGCATCCCGATCCGCCTGGTATTTGAATTCTACCACTATTGGCCTGGGGCGGTTATCCATCTTCCATCTCCCTACACGGTGAACTCGCACCGTGGGAGTAGAAGGCTTCAGACCTACCATCCGGATAAGATCGCTAATACATAGCTCTTCGACTTTTTGATTCCCTAATAAAAGGCTCCGCTCGATTAAAAACTAGAACATTTCGGGTTCTAGTTTTTGAAGAATAATAAGAAGTGCCGTTAAGTGACTCAACTTGCTTACGCAAACCGTTTAATTCCTGGATAATTTTATCCAGCTCGGGTGAGCCAGTTCAGTTCAGTTCAGTTTGCACATGACAGTATGTGGCTAACAAGCCAATCGAGCGTCCAGAATTTCTTTCGGTGGAAAGCTGCAGAGAAGCACCCACCACTGCCAAAACGTTTATTCTTTCTGTCTATTTGAAATCTTCGCCGATCGCGAAGCCAAGAGATTATCCGTGTTGAACTTAAGAAGCACTGCGGTATAGCCGATGCTGGAAAAAGAAAAAGCAGTTTCTCTTCACCAGCACGGTAAGAGGTCAGCTGAAGTAGCATTGTGTATAATGAAATAATAAAAACGCAGAGAACTCTAGCCCTCACTTTATTTACGGGATAACGCTAAAAGATGAAAACCTAAGCTTGTATAGCAATTATTGAGAGTATTCAGGAAACAACTTACCCCAGTTGCGGTCCAACCCCTGCTTAAAACTAGACACGGTACTGCAGGATATAAGTTCTTCTGGAAGAATGTTCCAGAAGTTAACAACCCTGAGGCTGAAAAAGTGTTTCCTGGAGTCTAGCCGACATCGTTTCTTAGCCATTTTAAGTGAGTGGCCCCGGGTGCCCAGCTCGGGGCTTAAGGTAAAGAAGTCGTTCATTGGCACGCCACTCAAACCCTTCAAGATCTTAAAGGTTTCTATTAAGTCACCTCTTAAACGACGGCGCCTAAAGGAGAAAACATCGAGAGACATTAGGCGCACAGCGTACGGTTTCCCTCGCTGACCGTCAATCATGCGAGTTGCGAGGCGCTGTACGCTTTCAAGTCGAAGGATGTCCTTTTTGTAGTGAGGACACCACGCCTGAACACAGTATTCAAGATGCGGTGGAACTAATGCCTTGTACAGTGGCAGGAATACATCGGGTCTTCTGCTCGATAGCACTGATTTCAGCCGAAAAAGTACCTCGCGTGCACGCTGAGCCGCAGCGGCACATTGGTCCTCCCATTTGAAGTCAGCCCTAACCAGTACACCCAAATCCTTAACACACTGTGTGGCGTTAACACTGAGGAAATTCTTCGCCACCTGGACCGAAATGTTATCAACCAGTGCTGACAAGAGTTGGCTCTTATTTAGGTTCAGTGGGAGATCCCACTGGTATGACCAGTTTATGACCCGCTCAAGGTCGTGCATCAAGGTATCTTCATCCGTTGATCCGATGAATCTCACATCATCCGCGAAAATGAAGCATGGACACTTCAAGGCAGACGACAAGTTCAGTTCAGTACAGTTCGCGCAGGACAATATGTGGCTAACTATCTAATCGAGCGTCCAGATATCTTTCGGTGTTATGCCACAGAAGTGCGTCCACCATTTCAAACTATATCTTCACAATATCTTCTGGTATGAGAGTAATCTTGAATGCGACAGAGAAACTCCCCTCACCAATTGGTGAGGAGAAAAATTAGTGCGTTTCAAAAGCTAACGAGCCAGTCTAGTGTACAGAATTTCTCTCGTGGCAGAGAAGCCCACACCACTGCCAAAACGTTTTTTTCTTTTTTCTATTAAAAATGTTCGACGAAAACGACGCTAGGAGATTATCCGGATTGTCTTCAGATAGCAGCGCGTTTTAAATGATGCTGGAAAAATAAAAAGCACCAGCACGGTGAGAGGTCAGCTGAAGTAAAATCGTGTAACATAAAATATAAACACACAGAGAACGCTAGCATTTAATTTATTTACGGGATAACGCTAAAAGTTGAACTACCTAAACTTGTATAGCAATTAGGGAGAGTATTCAGGTAAAAACATACCCCAGTTGCGGTCTAAGACAGACGACAAGTCATCAATGAAAATTAAAAATAGTACCGACCCTTGAGGGACCTCACTGATCAAGTCGGTTTGGTTAGACAACGTGGATCAAACCCGAACTCTGAATGTCCTACCTGTGAGTAATGCTTTTATCCAAGCAAGTAGACTACCCTGTATGCCTTTTACTGCTAGCTTTATCTCTAGAAGGCGGTGATTTACGGAATCAAAAGCCTTGCTAAAATCTAAGTAGAGGGTTTCGACTGGCTATCCTTCGTCCAGCATTTTAGTTGCCGTGTCCAGAAAAATAAGAAGGTTAGTCAGGCAGGATCTACCCTTAAAAAATCCATGTTGAGTTACACTCGATAGAGAATGTCGTCAAAGAAGCTGACAGATAATGTCACACAAAAGTTTTTCTAATACTAACCAGACGATGCAAGTCAGGCAAGCAAGTCTATAGATACCAAGAGTTGACCTACAACGAAAATTGGATACTAGAGAATGCCGACTAAGATGCTGATTTATTTTGTCACGCAATAGTTTTATCTATTACTTTTGAGACGAAGCTAGTCAGGCTGACAGGTCTATAGTTCCCAACAGTTGACCTGCAGTCACCCTTGTGTGTTGGTACGACTATGGCTTCCTTCCACTTACTGGAAACCACTTCCAGTTGCAGGCATGAATTAAAGAGCTGGCAAAACGGTTCGGTAAGCAATAGGGCGAGATTTTTGAGCATAATTGAGTGGATGTCATCCGGTCCCTCATATTCGTTACCGCAAACATGGATAAGAGCGTCATACACCTCAGCCTCATTGAAGGACAACTCATGTTATACACGGACACCAGGTGTCACGCCAAGTAGACCCGACGTGCATTTGAAGAATTGTCCAGTCGTTGAACGCTACTAATAAATCCTGAGAAGGCAGTCGCCTTAGACAGGTCGCCATCAGGAACTTTTTTCGCCCTCCAGTTTCAAATCACCTAGCATTTTGACTGTGCGCAGCTACAAAAACTTTTCGGATTGGATTCAGCATCGTTAACTAAAGATAACTCAAAATCCTGTTTGAGCACCCGCTGTAATCTAATACAAGCATCCCGAGCGGTTTAGTAGAGGACCCAAGAACCAGAAATAAGGGATAGTGTATTGTAAGGTTTAAAGAAGTTTTAAATTCTTACTTTCACTTCAACATTCCTTTTATTTTGAACCTATTTACAAACCTGAATATTGTCAAATAGAGTTTGCTTGTGTTCAATTCTCCTACAGTATTTTGATATCAAACTTTTCTTTTTGTAATTAATTCTGTTCTAGTAAATTTGTTCTTTCCACACATTCGGTCAAATGTTTGTTTTAATTCATCGATTCTGCCATTGTCGGTCATTGTTGCTGAATTTTGTGGCCGTTTTGGGCTCCAGTATTTTTGCTTTAT
Source organism: Atriophallophorus winterbourni (assembly GCA_013407085.1). Lineage (NCBI taxonomy): Eukaryota > Metazoa > Platyhelminthes > Trematoda > Plagiorchiida > Microphallidae > Atriophallophorus > Atriophallophorus winterbourni. Next base: position 95,555 of record JACCGJ010022543.1, read on the forward strand.
TTTGGACGCTAATTTAGGTATTATTTTTGTTGGTCACGGAAAATTTGGACAACATTTTCGTAACTCGATTCTTCCCATTTTCATATCAGGTCGTCTCTGATTGAATTAAATTGATTCTGAAGTATTCGGCTTCATTGTTTATTGTTTCTATCCAATTAGATTTTGTATAGTTATGTTGTTGTAATTGCTGTCAATTACAGTACCGTAGTAAATCCGAATCGTTGTTTTCAATTGTCAAAATAAGAAACAGGTGATCTACGCGTTACTCGCGGTACATGTATATTTCTCTCTAAAGAATTTCGAAACATCTAAAAATGTATTTTAGGATTATCTATTTATAACAATACTGTACCGTTGCCTAGGGTATAGGCATGTCTTATCAAAGCCTGGCACTTGTATCACATTTGCCTATCGAGCGTCCAGATTTGCTGTCGGTGAAAAGCTTCAAAGTAGCACCAACCACTACCACAGTTGCTTTATTCTTTTCTGGTATCCTCGTCGTATGCGCTGTTACTTCCGGTGTATTCCAGGCCGTCGTTCGGTCCCACAACTTGTAGCTGCGACTGAGAAAAATGGAAAGTGTTTCTCTTCACCAAGCCGGTAAGAGGTTAGCTATGGATAATTAGTGTGTACATTTAAAACATGACATTTAAAACGAGGCATTATATGACATGATTTTTTACAATGTGGCAAAGACCGTATAAATTCAAAATGAACAAAGAATGGACAACTCTGTCGACGGACGACCTGTATATTCATGGAATATGTCTGGTAAAAGCTCATGCCACAAGGCATCTAAACCCCTTTTGAATGCACCTATTGATGAGCAAGCGATTAGTTCCTCAGGCAGATTGCTCCAGAAGCTTACCACTCTTTCACTGAATAAGTGTTGCCTAAGATTCAGACAGCTGTGATTTTTCGCGAGTTTCAATGTATGTCCTCTAGTTGAGGGGTTGATCGCTCGATAGAACAGGATCTGACAACCATCGTTCCCTAAGCCTTTCAGGATTTTGAAAGTTTCTCTTAGGTCATCCCGTAGACGCCGACGCGAAGGGAAGAAGAGACCTTAAGATATAATACGTTCTTTTAATCGTTCCCCAAACATACCTTCAACCATTTTTGTAGCCACTTTTTCTAGTTGTAATGTCTTTTTGAAAGAAGGGGCACCAGGCTTGCACTCAGTATTCTTAATGCGGTTTGACAATAGCCGTATATAAAGGGATAATCACTTCCGGCGTTTCACGTGTCAGAACAAATTTAAGAGTAACGAGTTCTCCTCTAGCTCGTTGTGCAGCTAAAGCACATTGCGCAGCCCATTTGAAGTCCGTTGGTACGACTATACACAAATCATTTACCCTCTGAATAGATTTAAAATCGATCCTACCGTTATTCGCTGTTACTGTAAGTTTGTCGTCTGCTGCAGACAACAAATGACATTAACTATAGTTAGGAGGAAGATCCCCATCCGGCGACCATTAAATGACCTTTTTAATATCTCCAACAAATCACCGTGATCACTTGATCCAGTGAAATTGACATCATTATCAATCATGTAGCAGGGACATGACAACTGCGATGCCAGATCATCGATGAAGATCAGAAAGGGTATTGTGTCTAATACTGAACCTTATGAGACCCCACTGGTAACTGTTGCGAATTCAGAGGTAGTACCGCCTACACGGACATGGAAGAATCTATCACGAAGAAAACTGGTTATCCAGTCGTGAAGCTTACCAGATATGCGTTTGGCCGCGATCTTCACCCCTAGGAACCGGTGACTAACCGAGTTGAAGACCTTAATAAAGTCTAAGTAAAAGACCTCTACCTGTCCGTCTTTATCCGGTATCTTGGAAACTCTATCCAAAAAGCATTGAAGATTCGAGAGACACGACCTTCTTTTAAGAAAGCCACGTTTAACTGTGCCTAATGATAAATTGTGCACGAGGTGGCTTCACAACCGATCTCTGATAAGTCTCTACAAGGTTTTACATAAAACACTAGTCAAGCTTACCGGTCGCAAATTCCTAACTATATTTGCGCAACCTCCCTTTGGAATGGGCACGACAATGTCTTTCTTTCAGTCATCTGGTA